>JAGDQP010004108.1:0-87840 GCA_022664845.1 Lepisma saccharinum | reverse complement strand
CTCTCTTCCATGTCATCCTTCTTTGGCTGCTGTATTACATTGCGTTCTTTCTACTAACCAGCCGAACGTGCCTCTTCATTAACTAAAATCCTCCGTCCATCACTTGCATACTGTTACGCTTTAAACATACACTTGATTCTTTTCCAGGCGGGCTTCAATGCAAGACTGCTGTGACATCACGGAAGCCTAATAGCACTGACCACTCGACTATCTTTAATTATCACACCTGTCTGATATGCAACCACGCATTATTTTATAAAAATGATCATAACATTAATTCTCTTTGAGATATCGATGTGCCGGCAATGAATTATTGTTACCTGTTGGCAACGCATCCCATTTGTGGTCCTTTCGACCCATCTTTACTTGGAAGACTTTCTGAGAATCCCCTACTTTCTTTGGGGAATCCCTTGCGCCCTGCTTGTAGCATTTTCCAATATGCATTTTTGGATAGCCCGGGTGTGACTTCCTCTAATTTACTCTCAACCGCCTTCTCTCCGATTTTTCGTCTTCGCAACGCTCTGAAGTTCATTTTCCCACGCTTTCGGCAGACTGTAGCTCCGTAACACCTAGAAACTCCCCCCCCACACTTCCGTTGCCTCGGCCTTTTTTCTTTATTTTTCGCTGTACTATCACCTCCCGAAGTTTGTCGGTTCGTAACCTTACCACCCTGTATACACTCCATTAAAGCAGTCTGACATTACGTGCACGTAAGAAGATAGACAATAAATTGTTATAAATATTACTAAACTTCAAACATTTTACAAAAGCGAAATATAAGTTTAAAAGACCCACGAAAGGACTTATTTTCCAAACAACAAAACACTTAAACAATATAAACACTTTCGTTCCTTTTTCGTCTTCTTCTATTAATAATTTTTTACTCTTGCTTCTCGTGCTGACCCACCCAGGCAACATACTTAAACGTGTCACTGGAAATGCTTAATCAAAGTTAGTGATTATGGTAACTATCAAAACTTATAGTAAAAGAACTTCTTTAAGTGGTCTTTGCAATCGCCTAACAGCCAACCTCAGTTCTCTTTGAATTGGTATCAAAGAAACAAATCCACATTTACTATTTAGCTTACACAAAAAGAATCAAATGCGGACAGAGATATCACTATCTTACTTATCTATTCTATGGCTTACAGAACTTGCAAGTTCATCGCCGCAGTAACGAACGTTCTCCATAGGATTCTACCCTGAGCAAGATCAAGCCATTTTGATCACAAACACTTACTTCTCGAAGATCCCTTCTAATATTATCCTCCCAAAGTCGTCTCGGTCTTCCCAACGGTCTCTTTTCCTCCAGTTTACCAACCACGATGTAATATAATCTTTGTTTCTCCCAATGTGAGCTACATGGCCTGCCCAAATTAGTCGTCGCAATTTCATTATTCTTACAATATCGGGTGAGTCTTAAAGTCCGTGAAGTTTTTCATTATTCAGTCTCCTGCATTCTCCAGTCATCTCGTCCCGTTTCGGCCCGTATATCTTTCTCAATACCTTATTTTCACACACTCGTAACTTAAGTTCATCTGCTAGGGTCATACTTCTACTTCCGCAACCGTAAAGTATTACCGGCAGAATAACCGTTCTGTATATTTTCAATTTCAACTTTCTTGATATTAATCGCGAGGTTAGGAGTTTTTGGGCTGAGTAAAACATCAGTTCCCCGATGCTAAGTGACTTTTTATTTCTTCCGTGATCACCGTTTTTGTTTGTTACATATGCTCCCACGTATATTTCTTTCATTCTCAGTGTTTCGGCTTGTTGTCATGTATTTTGTTTTCTCTATGTTTAAACTGCATACCTATCTTATCGCACGCTTCTACTAACATACCGGTGTTACTTTGTAGGGCACCTATGTCGTCCCCTATGTGACGCATTGCATTATATAAATATTTGTAACCTGCGTCACCTCCAGAAATCATTATATAAAGTCACATTCTGGAAATTTTGAATATTTTACTACTAAATGTCATATAATCTCAGTTTCAATTCATTCACTTTTATGATCAAAGATTATGACTCATATAAAGCTTTGGTATACCCAATTCAAAAACATTCGAAATTCTGAATTAAATATTTATTTTCAACAACGTGACAATAAGATTATGTATGTGTGTTATGGATTAGAAATTTCACTTGGCGTATTATCATTTAGAAATTTAGTGCCAGGACTATTTACAAGCAAAAGGACAATAAGTAAAAGATACTCTTAAGTTAATTAATTAAATAATTTGATTCTGTTTAAATGTAATTGCCATTTTAAATATGTTATGTAAATATAAATTCGTACAAAAGAACTACTTCCTATTAGCGGAAACCGCGCCATACCCCTCAAGAGAGGAGTATATAAGTCGTTGTTTCTTAATGTAAATCCCTCATCGGCTCGGCTCAAACAGTTACTTGACTCTAAAGAAAGTAGTAGCTGTAATAAAAGGTTCATCATATCCCTTTGTTTAATTCTTTATACCCTTCACTTTGGTTAGATAAACTAGGGTTTGCAGTACTTCGTAAAATCGGACGACTGCTATTGCATGCTTAGATAGCGACACCTAACTAATCTTAAATTGCCTTTCAGGTTAAAATACCAAATCTTACACCTTAGCCGGAACATTATTGATATCTCTACAGTATAGAATAATCTGGGAGTACTCGGGGACGTTACACATATTAAATGATAGCTCCTTCTTGTCCTCTTTATTTTCTGAATTCCATATTCTAACGCAAAGTTAAACAGTAATGGAGACAAGGCATCAACTTGTTTCAATCCGAATCTCGAAACTATCTGACATATTATTACCTATTCGTACGTTGCTTATGAGGTTGCTGGGACACATCCCCACTAGCTGAACAAGTTTTTTTTCGGAATTAAAAAATCGTACCAGGATATTGTATAGTCCCACACACACACACACACACACACCTTTTGATGGAATCCTATGCTTTCTTAAAATCTACGAATAACTCGTGAACCGTCACACTTTATTCCCATTTTCTCTCCAAGATTTGTCTCAAGGCAAAAATTTTGTTCAACATAGATCTATTTCTTCTAAATCAACATTGATGATCTCCAATTACTTCATCTACGTATACGCTTAGGCGAGTTAGCAGTATATTACTCAATACTTTGTAACATGTTGGGGGTAACGAGATTCCACGTTAATTATTACAGTCCGATTTATCGCCTTTTTTTATAAATGAGGTTTGTCATTCCTTTGCAAGCTCCTCCTTTCTCCATACAGAACTTATCAATTTGCGCAGTTCCTTCATTAGTGCCGTTCCTCTCGCTTTGTTTAATTCGGCTGGAATATTGTCTGTTCTTGGTGATTTGAAATTTTTCAATTTCTTTATCGACATTTCGACTTCCATCTCGCTAGGTTTGGGTATCCACGGTTCTGCTGTACAGATTTTAAATTTCTCTGCTTTTTCCTCCGTTGTGTACATTAAGAAGTTTGTCGAAATAATTTTTCCACACATCGACAATTTTAGTCGTATCCGCTTTAAGATCTCCGCCTTCATTTTTATCATCCTTAATCTAGGTTGGTAACCTTTTCTTAACAACTTTACCCCTTTATACAGGTCTCGTATCTTATTTGTCTTGCTGTTTTACTCTATTTCCTGAATCTTCTGCGTCAGATATTCTCGTTTTTGTTTCTGAATCCCCGTGTGGCGTTGCGTTTCGCGTTATTGCAGTGGTTGGTATTTGCTTCCGTTTTATTACTTAGCCATCGTTCTCTTTCTTGTTTCCGTTCCTTATGAAGCGTAATGAATTTTTATCAAACCAAGGCTTGTTTTCCTACTGTTTCTTCTCACCTAAACGTTCCTTTGCTGTACCCTTCACTGTACCACGAATTGTCTCCCACAGTTTACTTACATCAATTTTATTACTAATGTCATCTTTATTACTACTAGAATCGGCTACGGTTTCGAACCTATTTGAGACTTCCGGTTGGTAATCTGCTCTTAGTCTCAGATTATCTAATCCTTTAACTTTGAATTTAAGTTGTTTTGATCCTTTGCCTTTTTTGTTCGCGATACAAAAATTTTCACACACTTTTATGCTCACTAACTGATGGTCGGTGTCACCTTCCGCTCGTCAGTAAGACCTAACTTTCCATTATGTTGATGTGTCTTCGTCTATCTACTAATACATGACTGATCTTATTGAGAATTTGCCATCTGGAGATATCCATGTGCATCTGTGTATATGTTTGTGTTCAAAGTACGTAATCTTTCCTAGTAGGTTTTTCGACATCGCGAAAATCAGTCTTCCTCCTTTGTTGCTGATCTTTGCGTGAAGGCTGTTTTTACCTATAGTAAGTCTATAAATAGTTTTCCTCCCTCCCTACCTTAGCGTTGAAATCACCCAACACAATTTTCGTATTATACTAAAAATAAACAGATTTGCTCACTTGTAAGAAACAGGAAAAGGAAGAACCCACAATACAAATTCTGCCTAATAGAATAAATTTCTGTAAACTAAAAGCAGCCATAATCAAACTGATGAGTATACAGTATACAGAGAGTAACACAGAGCATACTTTTATTAGCATTTAGAGCATATCGTAATGAGATATAACGTGGTGTCGGTGCTGGTTTCATTGTGAATAGAACTACAGTAATATCAAACTATTTCCGAAGTAACAAAAAGGACAGTGTCTAAAGTGAAAGTGCAAAAACTAACCAAATAATTTTGGATAACAAAAAGAACCAAGGAATAATCTCCAAATTACGTGTCATTTTTTCTCCTTCTCAACATCTACACTAGGAGGATATTTACACTAAAGGACGGACTGGACAACAGATATAAGATGATCACCATACCTCTCATTTGCTTGGCAATATCAATTACTGCCAACAGCATCATCTTCGTTTATATGATGTATCGAATATACAACAGATGCCAGAATATCAACAAAATGGAACACCACGAGGAGGAAACCACCTGCAACACACCATGCTCATCAACAACACCAAACCAGGAAGAAACCCCCAATACAACCCACCAAATTATAAGTGCTCCCACAACTCTTCACATTAATAATGACCCCAGTGCACACCAATATCACATTGAACCCACCAATAGTGAACCAGTGCAGTGTTCTTACACTATCAGTGATCTAGTGTATATAATTTAAAAGAAGA
Organism: Lepisma saccharinum; assembly: GCA_022664845.1. Taxonomy (NCBI): domain Eukaryota; kingdom Metazoa; phylum Arthropoda; class Insecta; order Zygentoma; family Lepismatidae; genus Lepisma; species Lepisma saccharinum. Next base: position 82,686 of record JAGDQP010004108.1, on the reverse strand, counting down.
AGTGATCTAAAATAAGAGAGTAAGGTCGTACCCCTTTGAGGGGGATGATGCACGAGATGCGGACCCTGCTTTGGGCAGTACGTTCACATTTACTCTCTCATTAAAAATAAAAAGTGCAAAATTATAGTGTAAATAAGTGTACAAAGTGAAAAAAATATATAATTTTGTGATGAGTGAAATTCCAAAAGTAGGGATTCACTCCCTCAAAACGCTGACTCATGCCTACTTTTAAAAGGGCCCGGGGAGCGTAATGAGATAGAATGTGTCAATAGACTAGTGTGACATAAACACACAAAGGTGTTTATGTCAACACAAGTAGCAGACGACAGTAAACTATGGCGGGGAAATAAAGAAGCAAGAAGACATACCTCCAGAAGAGAAAGAAGAAACTATTATAAACAGGACCGACAGCAAGAGTCCTGCATCACTATCTTTACAGTGGTAACTTTTAACTCTCTAATCCTGGGACCTGGTACGGGGTTCAAACCTAGCAACAAACAACCAACTATACCTGGGACTTGGTACGGAGTCCATCACAAATCTAATATACAAAGAGAAGTGATCCACTAAGACATATAGCGTCAAAAGCATAAGTCCGAGATGAACCCTAGTTATATTTATAAATCGGACTAAGTGAAATATTATTGTACTATATATATTGGAAACTTTTATAATAAACTGGTGTTGGGAAAAACACAAATCAAGTCTTGCTTCTTAAATTCGCAGTGATCCTTAAATTCGATTCTGCTCTACCTAAATTTATATGATCTGCAAAGGATCATAACGATATTTACTTCCTTTTCCAATTGAGCATGCTCCTCGTTCAAAAGTAGCGATTCTTCCCTTGTTTCTCAACATCTTTTCTTTGAATATTATTGTGAATATTCAATATATTCAAATATTTTCTTTGAATATATTTGACTTTGTAACCAGTTTGAAATTCAGTTTCATGTCTGCTAGTTCCGCTAACTTATTTACTTCTCTTTCTGAAGCAATACTTGGGTCATTAATTATTATCAACTTCCTTTTTTCAATACTTATTTCATTAATCTTGTCACATGACGCTTTTCACTTATTCTTGTCTGTTGGAAAGATTTATTAAGTATTACGTATTTTAGTATGACAATGATATGATTGTTGATATTGTATACTTGATGTTCTTATGCCGATTAATATTGAATCTCGCTTAGGATTATATTTTAATGATATATCGGATTAACATCTACTCAAGACTATTCTACACAAGGCTGGGGTCAGACACGCCTCTTTTTGCCTCTCTCAAGCCGAAGGTAGTTTGTGATCTCACGCGGCGACTGGTCTGCCGATGGAATTGCACATGTGCTGTGGGTGCTGATATAAAGAACACGCTTCGTAACAAATTTGTTGTTCGAATTAGTTAATGTGTCGTGTGTATTGACGAGTTAAATATTCTGAAGAAATAAACATAGAACTGCTTACTCAAATAAAAGCTTTGGAGGAAGATTTGCAATGTTACCAGTACGGTACATCGCAAGGAACAGCGTAGCAAAACAAAATTCAGACGGTAATACTGCGCACAACTTTGAATCTGGAAAAGTGTATGCAAATAATTAAGTAGCAGTAAAATACTTTAATAATAATAATAATAATAAGTTGCTTATTTCGTGAACAATATTTCAAGAAGTCAATGGCGACGAGAGGTTTTGATCATTTCCTCCTTGACTAGGAAGTAGTTACGAAAATAGGTTCGAAAAACAAATCTGGCTTGTAGGAAAAGGTTTACGCGATTCGAACTTGTTAAACTTCGTAGTCACATCAATGCACGAGGAACAAGCAGATAGGCCTAATGCTTTAAAAATAAATTTTCTTTTTTGTGTTTGAAAGGACCATATTAAGTTTTTCGTTTGGAGAATACGTCACCAAATAATGTTCTAGACTTAGATATCTTTTAAGTACTAGTATTTAATTCGCGTACATACGTATCGCGACTTCGTAAGCAGAGGTTTGGGGATGAACAAAGACTTTCTATCTCAGATATTGGCGTTAAAGAGAATAAAATGAAAAGTTAGTTATCTAGTACACTCAAGCACAATAAGAGGTGATAATATATAAAAATTGTAACTATAGCAACAAAACGGGTAAAGCTATCCCCTGTGCGATACGCAAGAGCCGAGAACGACACATAGGGGAAGTGGAGACAGCCCCACTCCACATAATATTCTCGACTTACGATACTGTACGAACTGAGGTAGGGTAGCGTTTCAAATTTTAGAAAGTTTCTATTAGATAAAGAACGCTCGACCGCATAAAACAATTGAAGTGATGTATCCTAAATAAACATAAATTTAGAAATTGTGCCAGGATTTTCATTTGAGAGGGAAACTACAATCAGAGGTGGTAGAGGTAACAGTTTGTAGCGTTTCTATAATTTTTAAATCTAAAAAATTTAAAGCAGATGGTTCTCAGCGAGAATTTGGAAGAGTGACACTTCCTATTGGAGGAGGGGGGGATATGTCAGAATCACTCCATCACTCATCATTACTTAAAAAACTGCAGAAGTAAAGAGTAAAGCTATTGAATATTATATTAGAATATTTAAATAAGCATTTACAACAAAATTCTAACGAGAATTTATTTAATTATATTTTTGAAAAAAGTATCCCAGTGCAGTGGACTTCGGCACTTTCACATTTACGATAGGACTCTTACAAATTAGAAAACAAATTTGACACTATGTGTAGCACCAGCAAATAATCAGTCTCGTGATTTAGCCGTATAATAATACTATATAAAATATTTTGGATTCTTACATTGAAAAACAAACGTCAGAGATTTTTTTTTTTTTTTTTTTTAATAATATCGTTTTTTACTTGTCCGGTTTAGTTATCAATCCTTCAGTTTCTTTGAACATTTTAAAATGATGATGAAGTGTGTTTAAACCGGAAAACAGTGAATTATTCCAGAACATTTTCATTTTTAACTTCTTTCTTTTTAGTTGCTTTGTTACGTTCTTGAAGTTAATATTGATTTTTTTCTTAAGCTTATGTCAATTACAAGGGCTTATTAGCTGATCTGTTAGAATAATACAGGGTCACTGCGCGAACTGATAAATACCACGGACTGTGTTGATGAACCACGAACTTTTGAAGTTCTAAATCTTTCCCTTGGCTCGTAAAGATCTCTTGTTTCTATGTTTAATGGTGTATTAAGAATGAGCGAAGGTTTAATAGGAATCAACCTTTATTATCGCCGAAATACATTCTTTCGGAACTTTAGGATAAAAAAAAAAAATAAGGAAAAATTGATTTTCTTAAATTTACTTCTTCATCCCATTTCCCGAATTTTTTTGTGAAGTTTATACCAATATTTTCTTTCGTTTATGATAATGACAACAAGAACTTGTTCATTTCTCAAGTAGTATAACAATATGTACAGTAAATCAAGCATGAAAACACAGAAATGTAAAAATACATGATTTTTACATTCTTTTCGTTAGTTCACAATGGTTCGTGGTGTCCTCAAATCTTTGAACGTTAATTCATTTGCCGATGTAACACAATGATGAAATTTTGCACAGCGACGTAAGTTGGGTGACAATATTATATTCCATTGTTACTTTAATATATTTCTATATATTTATAGATTTAAAAAGCATATTTTAATATTTCTTTTTAATATGGACTTCTTTATCCAAAAATAAATACTAGCCTGCAACGATCTGTCGTTTGACTGGTTGCAGAACACCGAAATAACTCGAAAATAATAATAATAATAAAAAAAAACTTTTAAAATACATACTTTTCTTAAACAATTCCTACTAAAAAGTGAAAAATAATTTTGTTTATATATGACTAAAAAGAAAAGCATGGAGCGCGCTAATTCAAGAACATAAACTGACTATATGAGAGCGCGCCCTCTGCTTTTCTTTCTAGCTATGCATTAACAAAATTATTTTTCACTTTCTAGTACGAATTGTTTAAGAAAAGTATGTCTTTAAAAAGTTCTTTATTTTTTTCATTTACATCGCTTTGAGTAAAAAAAAAATGAGATAACTACAGAAGGGCTATTTCTGAAGCATCGTCAATTCATAGACGTGTCTGGTAGATTTACTGTAATCAAAGTAATATTGTCCGTGCAATGAAAACATACGACATTAGGAATTTTGAAAAAAGTGGAAATTTCATTAAAAGCAAAAATTTCCCTTTTACACTCCAATTTTTCCTTATATAAATACGGTTAAGCTACTGAATTTATATATTATTATTCTATGGTCTTCTGTGCTTCAAACTAGAGCTCGTTCGTGATTCTATGACAATTAGATCCAGAGCTACAGTGATTTAAACAAAATCCTACGTGATCCTAAAAACAATCCTTCCGCTCAAGACTTTCCGTAGTCGCCATGTGACGTCACGAGTGAGCTAGAGATCACGTGACACAGCATGACCCCACCCTTGTGTGTATAGCAGTCTTGATTTATGACGACTTGTATAGCAGGCTAATAAAGATTGAGGTATTTGGATAGCGGATATTATTTACACTAAAATAACAGATACTCATAGATTCGATTAATTGGAACTTACCTAGGTACAAAGTAAATGACTAATACATCATTTACCTTTCATTAATTTGATCTTCATGAAGGAAAGATAGATCAATACTTAAAGGGTTTTGAATTGTACTGTCTTATACAGGATATAAATGAAGACAAGAAGGCTCCTTTCTTGCTAACTTACATTGATGCAAAAGTGTACGGCCAAATTCGAGATTCTGTGGCACCTAGATGCATGAATGAGCTATCTTCCTCACAAATTAAAGATCTTTTGATGCAGTTTTTGCTATAAAGTCCACTATTATTACTGAGAGATACAAATTCCATCGTTTATGCCAACAGCCAATGAAAGACTAGGAACTCATGCGAATAAATGTAATTTTGCTTCCTTTTGCCGATGAAGCTTTGACTACTCAATTAATTTTTGGTATAAAAGAGAATTCGCTTAGAAAACGACTACTTTCAACTGACGATTATACCTTTGAAAAAGGAACTGAAATAGCACTCCAGTTCGAATTAGTAGACTAAGATAGCAAAATGTTATCACAAAATGAAAACAATCCCCAAATAAATTGTTTAAATTGCTTCCGTATCGTTGAATGCATTAGGACCAAACTTTGTATTTACGTACTGGGACGCGTCATAGAGGTACTTCAGGTTCCTCAGTTGACAGTGTTGCCAATCAATTTTTAAAATTAAGTATTTACTACTTCCATTCAGTTCGCCGTATCCACACCAAGCTTTGAGTATACATATTCGACACAATTGGAACATACTGTGGTTGTTCCCTGTAGCCAAGCACCCAGTTGTCAGCGTTGCCACCCTATTTTAAAAATTCAATTTTTCAAATGGCCAGGATTTAAGCTAAAAATAATTGATTTTTGCGGACGGTAATTATGATAAAAAATAGATATCTTCCTTGAATAATACCATAATTAGAAATAAACGTATTGTATATACTGGATGAGAGCATATTTCTGTAAGAATTATTTTTTCTTACAGTTTATCGTAAAGATGTCTTCGAAGTTGTATTATCTCTAGGAACCTAAATTCTTCCTATAATTCACAATATTTCTTCAGTTCCCTGGAGGTTCTTTACTATTCTAATACAAACTATACCAAATAACTTCAGTCCATATGGCTTTAGTTAATTCGTTATGTTTGTCAGGGTGAAGATATAGAAAGTATAGCAATATGACAATGAATACATAAATAATCCCATGATTTGCCTCGTAACTCTGCAGGAAAACAAAGCAAAGTAAATTGGGATGAATGTATGAAAGCTTAACTCTAATCGTGCTGATTACACTGATTATCTGCAGCGTAATGCATTACATCACTTCTTGTGTGAAAAAAAACGACATTTAAAAAGAAAACATGAAAAAAGAACAGAAAAAAACTTCGCAGAAAAAACTTTTTTTTTTTTTACAACACTAACACGAACTGATCAATTTTGCCTACAGCAACTCAGAAAAATTCTGGACATAATTAGGAATGCAATAGATACGCTTCAACACTGGATATCTTGAAAGCAAATCAAGACAGGCCCCAAGATTTGATATTGCAGATGTTGAGTTCACGAGACTTAAATGAAAGAAATAGCCTTAACGGTAATGTTCCCTTTGAAAAATCCACAGAAACGGCCAAAATGGAGGATAGAAGTTGTGAGGTGGAGATACCTGATGTATTGAATAAAGATGAAGTGAAGATAGCAAAGAAGGAAAATAGTACGGCTACATTGAATACGGTTACCCTGGACACAATTATAAAGAAGGTAGGCTATGAAACGAGTAATTCTCGATTGGGTGCTAGAAGAATGAAATGGCTAGATTGATTTGATAAAGGATTACCTAAGGCACTTGAGAAAGATAAAATTAATCATGAAAGATTCCTAAATAAGAAGACGGATGTTAGTTCATCTGAGAGGAGGGGTAATTGTTGGGAAGATTTATTAAGTATTATGTATTTTAGCATGACAATGATATGATTGTTGATATTGTAACAATATACTTGATGCTCTTATGGCGATTAATATTGAATCTCGGTTAGGATTATACATTAATGATATATCGAATTAACTTGATGGCGACCTGTATAGCAGGCTAATAAAAGATTGAAGTACTCGGACATCGGATATTATTTACACTACAATAACAGATATTCTTAGATTCGATTACTGTCTTTCCTCCACTGCTTAAAATAATGATCGTTTACAGTTAATGATATCCCAATTTAAAAAAATCAATTGTCAATACCAAAAATCCAGGATTTTTCCAGGATTTCCAGGATGCATGGGAATCCTGGTATAATTGGCGGATACTATGAATAATAATCATCACGTTTGGTTAATCTGATAAATCATTCATGTCTTTCTTTTCTCTTTTTAATTTATCATATTAACGTGTTATTGTGTACAATAACTAGCATCGTCTGGTTAGAGAGATAAATCTCAAGTTTGTGCAGGTTTGTGCAAATTTCAACATCTCTTAGTCATGCGCGGTATGACGTGAGTGTACGTCATTTTACCTGCAACGCTCACTTAGTGCGGACGTCTTGTGTTGTGTTTGCTCTGGATTCTGTTAGTTCTAAATTAGTTGAAGCTTGTTTTAATGAAAATATATTGAATGCTTTCAATATTAAGACGGAAAATTGAGAGATTATGAGTAAATAAGTAAAAATCCAAAACAACTGAAAAAAAAAAAAACTCACGATTATACGCAATTAAAGCGGGATGGCATTATGAAATTGTGACAGTGAAAAGTTGGTATTTTACGTGGGTGACACGTCATTATCAATCAAATTTATGTGCACACAATGGAGATCATCAAAATTATTCACGAGACACACTTCGCGATTAGGCATGGAAGCAGAACACGAATTTTGACAGAGCTGAAGGATAAATACATAAACATCACTCAAGGGTAAGTAACGATGTACTTGATGTTGTGTGAAACCTGTTAAAAAGTGTAGTGCACCCAATGATTTTCAAAAAGATATCAGGCGGATATAATTAACATCCAGCCAACCCAACTGCGGCCACAAATTTATTCTCGTGTATCAAGACCATGATACTTACTTTGTGGCCTTTGAAAAGTAAAATAGCAGAGGAAACAGCGCCCATGTTTGATATTTTAACAATCCTTGGCACTCTCAGCATCCTGCAAAGCGACAATAGCCGTGAATCTGCAACATCATTATTCAAGAACTTTATACGATGCGGAAAGTACTTAAGATAGTATTTAACAAGGCCAGAAATAGCCAGTCGTAAGGATCTATGGAGCGAACAAATCAGGATATCAAAAACATTCTGACGACTTGGACAGAAACAAACCAAACGCCAAACTGGACTGAAGGCATAAACTGCAGCTATTTTTGGACTCCAGGAAAAGTTGGCCTTATAACTTCCATCACTTTCTGCTGATGTCACTGCAAACTTAAACTTTAATCCATTCTTCGTCGGGTGTCCCGCTAGGAGATGAGAAAAATGTACAAATAGAGAATGGTGGCAAGGAAGATGGGGAATTAAGAAACAGAGAACATGGAGAAATACAGAACTACGACGAAAAAGATAGACAAAATAACGTAACGAAGAAGATGGACAAATAGAGGACGGCGACATAGTTACCAAGGGCATTTTAGACGAGAACGTTACTGTTGTTAAGGAGATCAACACTATTAAGAAAAGAGATGATGCCAGAAGTACCTGCAGTCTCAGGCGAAGAAAATGAGACAAATCTCTGAAAGAAAGTTTCCAAGTGGTGAAATTCGAAAGAAAGTGCATTTATGAGTTCCTGATGTCAACACAGGAAGGAGTGACTCCAGAAACCTTCTAGGGGTCACTCTGCAGGTGGATGCGGATGGTGAGATATATGAGATTGATTCAGAAGTATTCGAGGAACCAAACAAGGTCATTGACTCAGAAAAAAATCGAGTAACCAGTTTCTCATTTGTCAAGAGACTTTCATTTCACAAAGAAGTTCCCAATGTCATTGTGTTTCTTCGTGTGTGTGCCAGAAAATCGTCCATCACAGGCGGTGAAGGGTTTAAGAGATCCTGCTGCAAGTGAAGATGCCTTTCGACAAAATGTGGATACTCTGTAATTCGAAAAGTCGTGACAGTTTGTCCTGCTCCAGCAAGTAGAAGACTGTCCATTTAAAAACATTAAAACGAAATCATTTTGTCCATGGGAAAATATTGCATACACTATTTGACAAAACTAACCTAACCAAATCGATTACATCCTAACCTAACCTAATGAAACATTATTTTACAAACTCAGAAAAAAATCTTTCTGAAAGTTATAAATATCACTAACAAGTCAAACCTCAGCTAACGAAACATTTAAAAATCCCTATTAAAAATTACTTTCTGAATGTGTAACGACCCAATTTTGGTTGGTCGCTACATATCTTACCCTCTCCTCTTTTTTCTTTTTAATGTTCGTATTTTCTCAGCAATATTTTTCGTCTTCGGCTTTCATCAAAGAGCTTTATTTGTCCACATATCAAAGAAGCCGAGCTATACAGAACATATTTTTCTTTGCCTATTTTATTTGTCATTTTCTTTAAAAATCTTTCTTTCATTAAAAATCTTCGTAAACAGTTAAAAGGATCTGATTGTTGAATTAATGTTATCATTATGTGGCCAGCTGAGTCACGCCCCTTTCCTCTCCCGGTTGTCAGTTTTCATTCTCGTCTCTGATTGGATAAATTTTTCAGTAGTAGAAAAGCATGTCTTCTTGTAGTAGAAGCTGCTCAGGATCGCGCTGCTGAAGAAAGTTTTAAATTAAAGTAAAAAGGCAACAAATTAAATTAAAAAGTATATGAATTCAAATAGCGATCCCAACTTGTGAATTTACATAACCTTTGGAATGAGGTTTCCACCAGTTTTTGCAAAGGGAAGCTGTTTATCAAATTGCTAAAATTGCCGTCTCTCGTTGTCCATATTGGTACAAACTGGAGGTGGATATGAAGGAGCATCTCAGTTGTGGCTTGTGGTGAAATTTTCGTCAATGTGTGAAGTGATCTATAGTGATTTGTGTGCAGTGGTTTTCCTAGTTCTGTTTGAATAAATATAAATTTTCATTTGTGGTTCTAACCCCTTTCTTCTGCGTGTGTGTGAATAGTGATTTATTTTATTAGCATGATGGTGGCTTGTGGTTTTGTATGCGGAAGTATTTGTGCAATCGTCATGTCTGCTTAAATTTGTTTGGAGCTGGGGGCTGATTCATTCAATGTATGGTTAATTTTTCGAAATTCCTCTTTCTCTCACCAAATCCAAGTCTGTTCACATATATATTTAGAGCATGAAAATTCAGCATAGCAAATATGGTTTGTGTACATAGAATATTTACCTTGAACTCTAGTCAGTGCCACTCTTTGAATGCACGATATTTTTTCCCTAAGCATTTTGGTTTACCTTTGCGTTGTTGGTATATTTCAAATAACTTGAAATTACTACGATATATCGGCGTGTCGAACGTAAGATTTTAAAGATCCGTAATGTTTATTTCGATAGCTACCAGGAGACCAAATACATTCGTGCCGTTCTAACATAGAAAAGCAAACAAGCGCATACAAGGGGTTTACACAATATTTATTCAGGAAAATAGCCTCCATCCGCTTCTGAAACCTTCTCCCATCTACGAACAAGTCCATAGATGCCATTTTTGTAGAAATTTGTATCCTGCGACTCAAAAAACTGCGCTACTGCGTTTTCAACTTCGTCCCGAGTTCTGAACTGCCGATTGCGCATGTAATTGTCCATGGCCAAAAAGAGATGATAATCGGATGGAGCGACGTCTGGAGAGTAAGGAGGGTGAAGCAAAAGTTCCCACCAAAGTGACGAGATCACGTCCAGTGTCATCCTTGCTGTGTGAGGTTTCGCATTGTCTTGTTGTTACAGAACCCCTTTTCTGTTCACGAGTGCTGGCTGTTTCTGGGCGAGTTTGGTAGCTACCGTTTACAGTTGTGCTGAGTAAACATCTTTTGTGAGTGTCTTACCACTTTCCAAAAACTCAAAATGCACTATCCCAGCAGTAGTCCACCATACACACAACATTACCTTCCTCTGATGAATACTGGGTTTAGCAGACAGAGGCATTGGGTCATTGGGTAGCAACCAATGGTACGAGCGCTTCTTATCATCGTTCTTCTTGTTACCATGCTTTCAGCTGTTCCACATTGAGTGATGTTGGTCCCCCAGAACGAGGTTTATCTTCAAGGCTCTCATCACCAGTCGAAAAGGTCTTAAACCACTTACGTGCGGTGCGTTCGCTAACTGTAGCCTCTCCGAATGCCGAGCATATTTTTCTTGCTTCTTCAGTACCTTTTGTGCCCAATTTGAACTCGTAGAGTAAACAGGCCCTAATCACTGCGTTTGATACAGCCATAGTTCACACTGAATATCTCCACTCACACGACTAACTGCAACGTGTTCTCTACGATAGCAGACGTGCTACTGACTAAGCTTTCAGACAAGAGCACACACACCTACTCACTACGTCATCTCCGATTGCTAGAGGGGGACACGCAGCGAAGTGTTGCTCAACGGCACAAATTTAGTTGGGTACCTGGTAGAAAAGTTCAAATCTTCGTCGTTACGTTTGCCAACCGTAAGCCATTTTCGCCCATATAAATTTGTATTGTAAATTCTTAGCAAATCCGATCATGGTTACTATGTTTGTATGATAAGAGCGGAGGTTATGTTAGGTTCTGAAATGCAAAATTACATATAAATTTTTTGATGTCAATTTCTTTGAAACATTAATCGTAAATTAATGCCCAGTAGCTGCGTTGCTTCTGAAACAAAAATCTTTTTCGTTGAAAGAAGTATTATTTTTCCTGTAATTGTAGAAGTTCTTCTTAACTCGGCTAAAGTATAGTATGTTTAACATATTTAAAACCTTAGGGAATCGTAGGGAATAGTCAAACTAGTTCAGTTTATCTAAATTATCGTGTGTCAAGTTAACTTATGCTCGGCTGCGTTGAACCTTGTACTATTATAGGGGCCTAGTAGCGCTAGGTTGCAAAATAGTGTTTAGTGTTTTCCTTTCCTGCGAGATGTTCTCTCCCCCCTTTCCTTTGAGGGCTTTTCCTGCGTGTTTTACTTTCTGTTTTTTGCCAACTTTCTGCGTTCTTGGCACTTCTTTTCGGGCTTCTTCTATGCATGCTTTGTGTCTAGACTAGAGTGGGTTCTGTCTTCGATGTGGCTGAAGCAGGGTGCTGATGGGTAGATACCATCTCCTGAGGCGTAATGTTCGCCTGTCTCCAAGTAGGTTTGACGATGTTGAGTTTGAATAAGCCCCCTTTTTGCAGCAGGGTGCCGCGAGCCCCTGGTTTGTTAGTTGAGTCTACCTACTTTGCTGTGGAGCCGGTCGGGACATTACAAATGTTACAATTTATCACTCCAACCACAAATTTAAACTAAACTAACATTATTATACAATCCCTTATAAAAATTACTTTCTGAATGTTATAATTTATCAATTTATTCATAAACATAAACTAACCAAACGTAACATTATCTCACACTCCCTCATAACTTTTAGGATGTTATAACATCACTTTTACTACAAGCTTAACCTAATCTACCATTTTCACAAGCCGTAATTAACATTACATTCTGAATGTTATAATTTATCAGTTTGACCACAAGCTTCACCTAACTTAATATAAAATTACACTGAAGTGCCAAAAGTTATGGGACAGCCGGAGGGAACTAGTTGACGGTGCGGTAACATCGCGGCAAACCGGTCGAACGCAGCGAAGCAGTTCCATGTGGTCAGTTGGACTTCTGTGCGTGCAGTGAAATGTCGCGTACTGTGATGATGGCAACCCAAAGGGAATTATCGGCGTTTGAGCGTGGGATGATAGTTGCTGCTAGATAAATGGGGCATGCGATTTAGGAAGTCGCCCTGACATTGAAATTTTTGCGCTCCACAGTGTCAAGGGTGAAGCGTGAGTACCGCATTCGATACATTACGACTCATCAGGGACAACGGAGTGGTCGCCCACGGGTGCTGAATGACCGCGACCGGCGACGTCTGGGATGACTGTCCGGGCAAACAGACAAGCAACAATGCGTGATCTGACAGCAGGAATTAATGTAATACGTTCCAGGAATGTGTCTCAGAGGTCAATGCTGCTCCATATGGTATCGCAGCCGAAGACCCGACACGTGTGCCGCTACTAATCGCTGACCATCGGCGGCAGCGACTCACATGAACTCGGGAAAACGTGGATTGGGCCTTAGAGAACTGGCAACGTGTTGCGTGACCATTTGGCTGGAGTCACGTTTCCAATTGGTACGCGCGGATGGTAGGCTCCGGGTGTGGCGCAGACCCCATGAGGCCATGGACCTAAACTGTCAACAAGGTAATGTTCAATCCGGTTGTGTCTTCGTCATGGTGTGGGGCGTATTTACCTGGCATGGTTTGAGTTCTCTGAACAGCTTGAACCGAACATTGACCGGTCAGTGCTATGTTCAGCTGCTCGGTGACCATCTCCAACCCTTTACGGACTTCGTGCATCCTGGGATTTTCCAAGATGACAATGCGCCATGTCACCGGGCCGCGACTGGTTTTGAGGAATATTATGGCAATTTCTAATGCATGAATTGTCCTCCTAGATTGCCGGACGTGAACCCTATCGAGCACATGTGGAGTATCATCGAACGGGCTATTCGTGCTCAGGTTCCTCCACCTGCAACAACCACCGAATTGTGGACGGCAATCGAAACTACATGGCTGCACATCATTCCAGCGGACTACCAGCGACTTGTCGTGTCCCCGAAATGTCGAGTTGCTGTACTTCACCGTGCTCGAGGAGGTCCCACACATTAAGTAAGTATCCCATGACTTTTGGCACTTCAGTGCATTTCACAATCGCTTATGAAAATTACTTTCTGAATGTCATTAACTTATCACTTTAATCAAACAGGTTGTATTACTTGCTATGTAAAATAACCAGTTAAAGTAATTACTTGCATACATTTCATCACATGCACCAGTAATATTGGCCGTTTTGTAAAATAACAGGTTATTATGAACATTAACACTAACATATATACTGTTTATACTGGTTGTCAAGCCAGAGTATGTGTTTCTCAAGTCAGAGTATGTGTTTCTCAAACTGTAATTTAAAATACAAAGGACATTATTAAGATTAAGTGTTCAAATAAGCATTTATGTGCATGAAAATTGATTTCTCTTATTTGAATGTATATATTTTATTTTTATAATAGGTTAAATTTGAATATACAAGAAAGGAATTATACTTAGGTTCTATCCAAAGAAATTCACGTGCACAATTTCACACTTAACACAAACTTGTAAAGTTATTAATACTAAAAAGTACAGAAGAATGGTGGAAACTAGGACTAAAAATAAAATATTATACGCACATCAACAAGAGAGATTTCTTATGCTGAATTGATTGTGGGAACAAACGAGTTCCTTTATTTATGTAAGTTGAGAAAGGGTTTCATTGAAAGCCGGAAGTCCCCAATGTCTATTTGACAAAAAGTGGAAAATGATACAGGTAAATTAAACTGTTTATAATTCAAATAAGTTTAAACACTTTAATTCTATGATTTTCAAGACGTACTCCCAGATCTAAACAAAATTGGCGACTGGAAGATATTTTTTAAATCCATAAAAGTGTAAAATATAGTAATAACGAACCTATATCCTGTACAGAAGTAAAATTAGAATTTTTAGTAGTATTACGGTTTGTACTGTAATTGAGTAATTCTGCTTGTAATCGGACAGGTGTTAACATGCTTTGTTACTTTTCCAATTTAGCAATTTCTTCCATTGGCTATTTTCTATGAATCTGAATGTACTTTCTTTGTAAAATGTATATATGTTTCCGAGATAAGAGTATAATAAACAAAATCATAGTAACGTACTTACGTTCACAGGCTCTTTGTGATGAATGTCCAGTTGTGTTTATCACACTAACATGACCTCGATTTTTTCTAATTCGCTCGTTTCTCTCTCCTTTTCCTTGGTTTAAACGTTGACTAAGATTCAAGTTGAATTGCAACCATAGCGTAATAAACACAACTCCACAAAAGATCACTGGGAGTCTATGCAAGTAAGTGCATTATTTTGATAGATAGCACCCTGGTGCAGTGATTCCCAACCGGGTTCCCCAGAACCCGTTCCTCGACGCAGTGTTAGCGGGTCCGCAAAGATCAGTAAATCGTATTCAAAATATTCGAATTGTTGTTTGGTTTACCTACTGTACAATACTCCTATATATTTTGCTCTAGACTAGATTAAAATATTTTATGTCATGCAGTCGAGGTTCCTCAAAGTTTTGTTAAATGTTTCTGGAGTTACCCATGCCAAAAAAGGTTGGGAAACACTGCTTTGGTGGAATGTTCGTTTACAAAATCACACATTTCAATTATATGGGTATAATTTCTTACAATCAGTAGTACTACATGTTAGTAAGATACTAACTTAATTCCAAATATTCTCCAAAGAGTCCTCTTGGTCCCCAATCTAGAAGTTTGAAATCCTCAAGCCACTGCTTTCCATTACCACGATTATACTGGTTTTCTAGATCTTTTTTAATGTTTAATGTCTTAAGCCATTTAAAAATTAATCTGAAACAAGGAATATCAAAAACATTCATTATGTCAGGATCAATATTAACCCTAGAAATAACAAGCTAATATTATAACGTACCATGAACAGGCGTTCCTCTAAAGAAGATATTTGATAGATATTACATTTGAAGTGAATAGACTGCTACATTTTACACTTTGATTGAAATTTTAAATATTGTAATGCTTCAGAGACGTGAGTATTATAATAATAATAAAAAACAGCTTGTGTAATGCAATAAAATGCTTTCCAAATATACAAAGTTTTTTTTTGGATATTACGAAAGAATATCCAAAGTTTTCTTGAAGATCTAACAATATAATTTTTTTTAATACAGATTTTTTTTATTATTATTATTACTATAACATGAATTAAACTTAATGTTGGGGAATAAACCTGATTAGGGAAAATATTTTCATGATTATGAATCTACAGGTAAACAAACTCTACATTGCTAACTCTTACGTGTAGTAAAAATACAATTTCTGTCAAGAATTATGACCGCTTATGTTCAGCGCTTTCGTGACGATCTGAATTCCATCATGGTTTCTCGAGGAGTAAATCTGGACACACAGAATACTTGATACCACCAAATAGAAGTAATGGTTTATTACTAGAGATTACACCTTTTTCATCATAAGATATGCAACTCAATATTAGGTGGCCACTGAAAGCTGATTTTCAAATTCCCGAGAAATACCCAATTTTTCCCGACAGCATGAAACAGATTCCCGCTTGATCAAAATTATATAAAATCAACTTATCTCTGGAAGTACATGTGCTAGGAAAATCGTTTTATAATCAATGAAAAGGACTTGAAATAGTCTTTAAACTGACAATACTCTGATTTTTTTCAAATTTAAAAATAGAAATGAAAATCAGAAATAATTAGGTAGCATGAATGATGATATACAGTAAAACTAATATTTCAGACCTTTGACATTTACAATTTACTGAGTGAAGTAATTCTGTACATTAAAAAAAAAAAAAAATACCTCTTCGAAAAAAAAAAAAATGAGTGAATTTGAATATATATTTACCTACTTAAGAGATTTTATATTGCAGAAGACATTGGAACAATTATTTACAAAAAAAGCAGCATTTTCTGTGACATATAAATGTATTTTCCACTTAAAGCACTTCTCACTGTTCCAAATTAACTGGTTAAAATGCAGTGCAACTACACTTAGTATACCGGCAGTTATTGTTAAGAATAAAGTAAAGAAAAAAAACTGTTATTGCTTTCAGCACTGTTGAACATCTTTTATTTTCATGATAAAAATATTGGAAACGTACCACACACAAATAGCAGTATTACGTAAAAGTAGAATGAAAAATTAGTTATTGCTACCTCTACTGCTCAACATTCTATACACGCAAATAATAGCATTATGTACAGTGTCTTTAACAAAAGTACGTTTTTCTACAAAATACTACTTTTTACTCAGCGCATTTATCTGTTCATCTAACAGAGCTGCTTCTATCTGTGTATTTGCAAGAAGCTTGGTCCTTTTGGTTTTTAGTGCTTTTCTTTCCTTTGCTAATCGTTTATTTTCTTGTTCTCTTTCCTTCTCAGCAGCTTCTTTTTCAAGCTTTCCAGCTTTGCGTAATGTATCATGGACTTACTTATCTGCATGCAGTTGACACCACCAGCAGCTAACACAGCATCAAGCATTTGCCTTAATACAAATAAACTCTCCTCTCTTTGATTTTCTACAAAACATTCTGAATTCACTGAAAATCCCCTTTCCAGAGTAGCGCTCTCATGGGATAATATCAAAATAAATTAAAAAAACTGGCCAATTACTTATACTTCTCAGAATCAACTAATTGCATCCAAAAGTGGTCCAACCTCTCTTCACTTGTTTATTGGTACTCACCGGCGTTGATAAGTAGTCTTCAAATGATGAGATTTCTTCTCTCTTCTAACGTTTTTGCGAGCTTATGCTGCTCCCATGATATATATATATATATCTCCTCTCTCTCTCTCTCACACACACATACACACACACACACACACACACACACACAAAAGAAAAAAAAACCTAGATAGAAGAAAATAAAGGAAACAAGGAAAAGAAAAAGAACTGTATTTGTCTTGAACTTCTTAGTAAAGGTGAAACAGTGAACTCTCGACACTTCTTTAGTATGTTTTACTTTTAGAAATAAAATCTGTAGCTGTACTTGATACTCATTTTTCACATCATGAGCCTAAATTCCTGGTAACAAGCTCACTGAGACACAATGTCAATCGCTTTTCATCTATACCTGAATTATCACGGTCGAGGGAAGGATCTAAACATGAAATTGCCTTTGCTAACTTGTATTTCAAAGGAGATCTTTTTATTGTTTTCTGGACCATCAGTATAAGATCCCTTCTGCATGCTGTGTACAGCTGTGCTCTGTCCAACTCAGTTATTTCACCAGCTTCTCTCGGTTCATCTTTCATCAAAAACCTCACATCAACTTTCTTTGACCAAGAAAGTTGTCACTTTTCGATAAATCAATTTTTTCTAATGACTTTGCTCTCAAGCACTTCCACTTTAATCGAAACGTTGTATTAGTGAGTATGATAGAAAAGTCAATTCTGAGTGGGGGGGGAAAAAAAATGGCAAATCTGTTTGAAATTCGCGTAAGAAAGATTCAATCTGTGATGCAATTGTTACAAAACAAATTATAATTTAGCACCAAGCAATTTATCCTGTAAAGCTTCTTTCACAGTATTGAAACTGTTTGACGCTGGAGCTATATTACTTTTGGTAAACTTTATTTTATATGCGCCAGTCTAGTAACTTTGTGATATGGGCTTTATTACTTTGTACAGCCTGCTGTACATATTGACAAATGTTAGGTAGCGTTTCCAAGGCCCGTTAGCAGCATCGCTGTTTTCTACCTACTTCACTCCACAATGTTTGAGAGGAAAGATATTTGAGTCAGTGCAATTAGAATAATACCATCTTCGAGCTGGAGAATATTTGAATAAGTAATATAAAGCCATTCAAAATTCTGCCAATCGCCATCCAGTTCCTTTCATCCGTCTTGAAAGATCCTTGCACTGCCTATATCTAACAGAATAGGACTGGCGGGAGACCCCTGCAATTCAAGCTGCACCTCAGTAAGTAGTTTGAAATTCACATTTGGCACATCTATTGACACTTGTATTATTTTATTAAGATAATCGGGAATTGCATTCTTAATAGTATTTAATAGATCTTCAACTGCAGCGTGACCTAAAAAACCTGGCGAAAAATATCATGTTGAAACTTCATCACCATGCCAAAATCCATCTGCTGCTTTTGGGACATCAAATAGCTGCAGTTCAGAAAATATGGTTCACAACAACTAGCAAGAATCATGATATTTCTGCCTTTGTAACGTTTTCTGAAAGTAGAAATTTGCTTATATTATGAATGTTTACTGCAGACGAGCTAGACCTAATTTCAACATTTTCTGTAGGCCTATCTTCTGTGCACTTAGAATTAGTATTGTTTACCACTTTAGGCGTACTTTGCTTACTGGTACTATTATCTTCAGGTTTTCTGAAAAATACATTAATCTACAATGATTTTTTTTGCTTTATTCTGTTCGTAGCTTAAATGCTTCGTAGATTTTGCATGACTCCTAAGCGCACTTTTTCCCATACTAGCGATGTTTATTTTTGATCTACCCACACACACAAAGCAGCACAGGGTGTCTACTGAATGTTAATTTTCAAATTCCAGGTTTTTCCAGGTTTTCCAGGTCTATTATGCTAATTTTCCAAGGTCATTACGTTATAATATTTTTTTATTGGAGACAAACTATTTACTAAGCACATACTATTTCTATAAGTCATTACAGAACATGAAAATACATTCTGAAGAAATTGAATTTTATAATATAAAATCTTATGGAAATATATAGTGTTTGTAGGGATTATAATCGAGGTGGTGGTATAGAGTTATGTTAGAGTTAGAGTTAGTAGGAAATTAAACATAATTGATAAAGCAAACAGTGTCTTAGCTATTCAAATTAGTCAACAAGCAAGAGCCTTAACGATTATTGGGGTATATAATCCACACAGACATTATACTGCTGATTTTTTGGAAGAAATGGATAAATTAATTGTTAATTGCAAAAGTAACTCTCTGTTAGTGATTGGTGATGTTAATATTGATACGTTGAATTCAAAAGGTACGGAAACAGCAAGTTATCGTCTATATTGTAATAGTAATGGTTTGTTTCAAGTTAATATACAATATTCCAACTAGAATAACTGACACAATAAAAACGTTGATAGACCATGTTTTTAGTTAATAGATTAAACGAAAAGATCGAGGTAAATAATATACTTGCAGATATTAGTGATCATAAATTATTAATATGCAATATGAGTTATCAAAAAATAGCCTACTATCACACATATGAAAAATGAAGTGCTTTATTTTCCGAAAATTAATTACCAATTCCTTAATAATTACTATAAAAACACAAATCTGTTACTGAATGACAGCAATATTGATGAGCAAAATAATAAGTTAATTAATTATTTACGGCAAGAAATTGAAATATCAAGCTGTAAAACATTAGAAACTCAAAATATGAATAAAAAAAATATCGAAGTAAGTCACCATGGATAAATGAGGACTTGTTAAAATTAATAAAGAAAAGAGATAAATATTATTCCCTATTGAAAAGATGTCCAAATAACGTAAATTTATGTATTGAATATAAAAGACTAAGAAATATGATAAGAAATAAAAGAAAGACAAAGAAATAATTATTATAATAAAAAAAGCAGGATACATTAAACGATAGTCGAAAATTCTGGGGAATAGGTAATGAATGAGTTATTAACAAATAAGAAATTTGAAAATAAGTCAGCAAATATTCAACTCAAAATAGGTGGGGTTGTGCTGAGTAATGATGAAATACCTAGTGCATTAAATAGTCATTTTGTAAATATTGGAATGGAACTTCCTTCTAAAATACCACAAGGGTTAAATATACAATATGCGTCTAATAACAGTTTATCCAATAATATAACGTTTTTTCTCACACCAGTTACTCCACAAGAAATTAATAAAGTTATTGGTACCTTGAAAAAAAAAAGAAGAGGAATAAAACAAGGGATGGATTGAATAAAGAATTATTAGTCATTAGTGAAAGTTTATGTAATATTATTAATTCTTCCTTTTCTATGGGATCATTTCCCCAATTGTGTAAGATAGCTAAGTTAATACCAATTTATCAAGGTGGTGACAAACTAAATCCTAACAATTATAGACCAATTTCTATAACAAGTTCTACAGCAAAATTAATGGAAAAATGTGTACATGATAGAATATTAAAATACCTTAATTCTATTAATTATTTTTGTGAATATCAATATGGTTTTAGGAAAAATTCAGGGACTGTAAATGCAGTAACTGACAAAATAGTAGAAATACAGGAAACTTTGGATAACAAAAAATTAGCAGTTGGACTTTTTATTGATTTGAAAAAAGCCTTTGATAGAGGCTTGTTAAAAAAATATAGGAATATAGAGAATATAGGATTTAGAGAGAGATATCTCTCTTGGTTTAGAAGCTATATATCGAATAGGCTTCAGTATGTAACAGCAAATGGCAAGAAAAGTGGTGATTTAAAAATTGACTATGGAGTACCCCAGGGATCTGTTTTGGGTCCCTTCCTAATTTTAGTATACGTGAATGATATACACCTCTTACGGTTAAGAGGAAAAACTGTACTATTTGTTGATGACTGTGCTATATTTTATAATGCAGATTCAATTGAGCAATTGAAGGCAAACATGGAGGAAGATATATCTATCTTATTTAGTTGATTGTTTGTTAACTCTTTGTAGTTAAATTCTGAAAAGTCAAACTTTATAATATTTCATAAACCTTTAGCAAAGATAAAATTGAATCACAAAATATAATAGTGAAAAGAGCTGAACGTACAAAGTATCTGGGATTGAAAATAGATCAGCATCTATCTTGGGAACCTCATATTTATGATTTAGAAAAAAGATAGCTTCGATAGTTGGAATATTATATCGTTTTAAAAATGTTTTCTCCATAAATCTTAAAAATCTTGTGTATAATGTGTATATACAAATTAATTTGTTATATTTACATACAATTTGGGGTCATACAAATAAAATTAAATTACAAAAACTTGTAATGCTCCAAAAGAAAGCGATAAGGCTATCCTCTATACTATCCAAATAAGGAATTGTTTTGTGAGATAAATATTGTTCCCTTTGAAATTATATTAAAGATTTTTTCCTGTATCTATGTTCATAAAGCAATAGCTGGACTTAGTCATAGAAATCTTTTTATTAGTAAAGAGAAAACAAGTGCATACATATAATACAAGACAGATGAACCAAATAAGCATTGATACTAATAATACATTAACTTATGATATAAATGGTATAAACCTAAATGGTATAAATGGTAGATGGTATAAATCTAATTCAAACTTATAACAATTTACCGAACCACATAAAGGATATAAGATCAGAAAATAGATTTTAAAAAAATGCTAACGAAATTTTTCTGGAACATGTATAGAAGTTAGCTTAACTAACTTCCTTGACATTCTGGTGAGGAATTTAATATACAAAATTTATGTAAATTTTAGGTCTTTTCTTTATCAATACGTATATTTCCCCTTAATGTGAGCTAGTGCTCGTTGGGGTCAATTTTATATTAAATTTTATTGTAATATTATGTAAAGAAAATGAATTATGTAAATTATGCAAAATAATATTTATATACTAACTAAAAAGTCGTTTACTATCGCATGTTTCTATTCAGTCCAGAAACTCCTAACCTCGTGATTAATATTAAGGAAGTTGAAATTGAAAATATATAGAACGGTTATTCTGCCGGTAATACCTTATGGTTGCTAAAGTTGGAGTACGACCCTAGCAGATGAACATAAATTACGAGTGTTTGAAAATAAGGTTCTGAGAAAGATATACGGGCCGAAACGAGACAAGATGACTGGAGAATGGAGGAGACTGCATAATGAAGAACTCCACGGGCTGTACGATTTACCAGATGTTGTAAAAATAATGAAATCGCGACGACTAAGGTGGGCAGACCATGTAGCTCGGATGGGGGAAAAATACAATTATATTCTATCCTGGTTGAAAGGCCGGATGGAAGGAGGCCATTGGGAAGACCGAGACGTCGTTGGGAGGACAATATTAGCAGAGATCTTCGAGAAGTAGGTGTTTGTGATGGAAACTGGCTTGAACTTGCCTAGGATAGATCCCGATGACGAACGTTTGTTACTACGGAGATGATTTCCGTAAGCCATAGAGTAAGTAACTAAAATGTATGTTTTCCAAAGTTTTTAAACAATAAAACAAAGTAGAATACTCCCTTCCAGAAGGCAGCTGAGAAAACTTTGCAATAACAAACAAACAACCTAAATGTATGACTGATAGTTTTTTTAATATTATTTCAACGAAAAATTAGTTCATTTATCAGATCCAAAGTTTAGGAAATATAATTTACCTTTTTGCATGTTTTGTTGAAACTGTTACCAAAATTTTACTGAAACTAACCAATACCCTTTAAAAAAATAATTTAAAATTAGGAATTCATGTGCATGTAAATCCAACTTCGAAACACATTTTATTTCAGATGGTCACATTTTACTGCATATTCTTCTCGATGGCGAATGCTATTTACTTTATTTACACAAATACACTTATACCATGTACTAATTTATGTTTATATATTTATGTTCACTAACAGAATAACAGAATAATTCATAGCATTCTTCTTGCAAAGAAAGGAAGTATGTTTATTTTAACAATTACCCGACTAAGATAAAGTTGCCTAAACACGAAACATAAAAGCAATTCAAATTCAATTAAATTTAACCTCAGCTATCATGACTCACCTCTCCAACAAAAGATGGCAGCGCTATCTCCGCATATGTCTAATGTATTCTTATCATTGCACGAAATTTCCTTGCTGCTCCTATAAATTCAAATCTAGAGAGTTCATAACCAATTCAAGAGTATGATCGATGCCGATTTTTTTTATTTTCGTTTTCCTTCCTGGTGAAATCGCTTCATTATTGTTGTGAATATCGAAACTTATAAATGAAGCTCTTTCGACAATGAACAAAGAAAAAAATTAAAAATCGGCATCGATTATGCTCTTAAATTGGTAATGAACTTTCTTCCCTGAAAGTTATAACTCTCTAGGCTTGAATTTGTAGGAGCAGCAATGAAATTTCGTGTAACAGTGAAAATACATTAGACATATACAGAGGTAGTGCTGCCATCTTTTGTTGGAGATCACTGATTTAGATTATCCTTAAAGTAAGCTTTTTAATGTCGTCTTCTTAAGTAGTTGCCTCAATATGAATTGGCTAGGCCTTTTGGAAGGGCCCCTCTCCCCGTCTTCTGGCCGTCGTAGAGATGTAATTAAGTCTTTAGTTTTTTTGGTGTGATTATATTGTATGTGAAGTTTAATAAATATGTATATGTAAGTATGTGGAAAGATGTGTATTATTCATTAACCGAAACACTTGATTTCAACTGTAAAACCCACTATTTGCAATTTACTCCGCTGTCCCTGTTGCTAGACACCAAGAACTTGTTAAAATAAAAGTCTGAGCGGCTGCGGCTAAACTGTAAGAACTAGAGTCGAATATTTGCCATTTGTAGGTAAAATGTATTTATGCCATACTTACAAATTCCTGTTCGAGTATAAGAATTATGAAGGCTAAGAAATATCAAAAATACTGTATGTACAGGTAAGCACAGATTAATTAAAATTCGAAATGGGTTAATCTCGAATGAATGAGTGGAAACCTAAGAAAAGTATATCTCAGTATTACCTGGTTGTAGTATTTACACTATTTCACATACAATCAAATCTCCCCCCCCCCCCGAAAAAAAAATAAGAAAAAAAGTACAGAATACTTAAATTACATCTCAACGACGGTCTCAAGACGAAGGGAGAGCCCTTCCGACCTATTCAATTCATTTTGAAGCAACAATTTAAGAAGACGACATTACATTCCTTACTTTAAAATAAGTCATAATAGTGGCTTTATTTGAATTAAAATTGTCGTGGTTGGCGGGAGGGGGAATGGTAGAGGGGGGACGCCATTTCATGACGCCGTGCGCCACCGCGGTATGTCAGTCGCAATGGAGCGTTGGAACGTGCAACATCGTGTTACCTGTATTCGTAGTTATTACAAAACAAATTCGGTCACGGAAGTGCACCGTGCCTATCGACGACAGTTCAATATTGGTCGACATGGTCACGTGCAACAAATTAACGAAAGAGACAAGGAAGCAAGACTTGCTTTCTGCACCACCATGAGTAATTTGTTACGGGAAAACCCAGTCATTCTGTATATTTTGCTAATGGGCGACAAAGCACATTTTCATGTTTCTGGCTGGGTCAACAAACAAAACATGCGCTACTGGTCACCAGTAAACTCTAAGGAACTGCACGAAAAGCTCTTGCATTCTCCTAAAGTGACGGTGTGGTGTGGAGTCGGTGCTCTCGGAATTGTAGGCCCGTATTTCTTTGAGGATGACAATGAACAAACAGTGACCGTTGATTCAGAACGATATGTGACAAAGTTGGAAGTCTTTGCTGAACAAAAGTTACGACAGCTTGTCATTGACCCTAGAAACCTGTATTTCCAGCAGGATGGAGCAACAGCCCACACCGCTCGAAACAGTATGGCTGTAGCGCGCAAAATGTTTGAACTGTTATCTCTCGTTTCGGTGACATCGCTTGGCCAGCTCGGTCGCCCGAACTCAGTGTACCAGACTTTTTCCTGTGGGGGTTCCTGAATGACCGTGTGTACCAGAGGCATATCTCGAGTATTCAAGAACTCAAGCAAGCCATTAGTGACAAAGTTGCAGCCATTGATGAGGACCTACGGAGGCGCGTGTACGACAACTTTAAGAAACGTTTGCAACAAAGCATTAATGTAAACGGAGGCCATCTGCCTGATGCAGTTTTCAAAAAATAACCTTGTAATCGGTGGTAAATAAATGGCATACTTGGTCGTATTTATAGACACTTTTACTTATTTTTTCCCTGCTTCCGTATATAATATTTGACTAGATGAAACATGTCAGTCGGCTCCGCTCCACCCTGTATATATATATATATTGAAGTTAAGGTAATTTCAAAAGTTAGTTAAATATCTGACCCAAAGTACATATACACATTAGCCCAATTAAAAAAATAAACAAACACATTAGAGTATAGGATAAGAGAAAGATGAAATGAGGAGAAAAACAGAGAATCAGTAAGAAAGAATTATGGCTGATATAAGCTCGGGTATCTCGGGGTTGTCATACCTATACTCACAAGAAGTCTGAGAGCCCCTCAGAGCTTCTTACAAAAATTAATTACTTTAAATGACTCATTCTGCAACCCTAAATTCACAAATTCAATACAGTTTCTTCTAAATGTTGACAGAGTGAAATTGATAAAGTGAAAATTTAAGTTAAAAAAAAAAATCATGTTTCTGCTCGAATTCCAGGCTTTTTCCAGGTTCCCCAGGTTGAAAATAAAATCCAAAGCAAATTCCAGGACAGTAGACACCCTGCAACAGTATTAATTTTCGGATCCTCTTCTACCCATGGAAATTCCAGTTTATACGATGGTTGGTACGTTGTATTTCTTTGTTTTGAACAAGCCATATTCAACACATATACAAAAAGCAAGGATGATGAAGGTACGTGCACTACGATCTATTTCGAGCTACAATTACCAGGTCAAAGTATGTAAATGGTCCTAACGAGAGGCAAGCTGGTGCTGTGAGAAAGAGTGATTATTACAGGACTATTATTTGTGGCTTAAAAATAGGATAGGATAGCATTTACTTAATAAGCAAATTTTAATTACCCCCGCGGTATTTTTATTACCCCTCCCTTTTTCTAATACCCTGAATGGAGTGAAATGCTCATACTTGGCATGACTGCACAGCACCATACCGTATAACACATCAGTAACACAAGCTGTTGTTTTGAGAAAGTGATTTGCAACGTGCTCTCGTAATGTTTCCTTTCGTTAATGAGGCGGAAAATGCTAGTGTGGTTGTAATTCCCGTATAATTTTAATGGACATAACGAACCAAATCTAACTAATATTACTGTATGTTTTGGTAGCAGAGGGGAAATAACAAAGTATAAATTTACGCTTATACGCTATACGCTTAGGGAGGCAACAGTGACTTGTTTGGTAATCTTTTATTTGCGGGTATTCTCTTAGCGCCAAAAAGCAGTATTACACACAACGCAATAAGGCATTCGTTTGTCATCTCCATTGGAAAACTGCTAATGAAGTATTCTGCTATTGCTGATAGCGTCAGAATAACACTGGAAATCACATTACTTTATCTTTGGTATCTTACTATTGATTATAGGACAATATTATTTTGACGTAAAAGTTAATATTACCTACAAAGTGGAAAATTATCGGAATTTCCGATCACCTAATGACATTCACGGATATTTCCCGATTTTTTTAAGCACAAAAAAATTCCCGGACATTTCCCGATTTCGTGGTCACCCTGTATTACATCAAATGAATACATTCTATCAGTATTTCCACAAGAACAGCATTTGAATGGTGTTCAAGAGAGAATTTCACTGTCTACACACAGCGTGAAGCGGTGCGATCTTGCACTCATTTCTGCAATATCTTGTATGTCTTGTGATCACGTACCATCAACAGAACAAGCAAAAAGAGCTTTGAAAAGCCAACTATCATTAAATGTGTCCATTAATAAATAATGAGAAAGTAAAGAAAACATTCAGAACAGTCCATGCTACAGTTTCGAAAAAAATACGAAGTCAGATAATCATATGCTGGATATTAAATCATTATTTAATTACTTTATACACTAATACTTCGTTTATCTAGAACTCTGGTTTAACAAGAGCTATTTTCAAAGAAAAAAAAATCGCTAGCTTCAAAATACCTGTACATCGAATACAAGTAAGCAAAGTTTAATTAATCTATGCAGTGCAAATGTGCAGTGTTGTAATGTATTTACCCTAAATTTTAAACCATTTTGTTACTATTTTTCTGTATATGCAGGCGCTTATAACATGAATAAACTCGTACATTTGGTTTATCCGAAACGGGCTAGGTTTCGCGAAGTTCCGATAAACGAGGTTTTAGTGTATATATTAAACCATATGCAGCCATGAATATTTATAATTTCACTTTTTTTTCGGGGGAAGGCGGGCGGGGTTATACGTGCCATACTATCCGACAGAAATATAAAATTAAAAATTATCCATTCTATTAAGGTCTCAAAGTTAATGTAAAATGGGTAGTTATGCTTGGCACTAATATGTAGGGTAACGAAACACAAGGAGCAGATGATATTCCAAGAATATTTGAAAGTTGTGAATATATTAGGTTTCCGATATCTAAAGTTCACACATATCTTGTAACTCCCAGACTCCGTAGTAACGTTGCATCCTTTGGATCGGCAATGGAGAAGCACTCGGCCTCGAGACGAACCTTATTTAGGTATTTTCTAATGTTCAACTTCCCGATCCAATATTAGCTATAATAGGGACAAAAGCGATCGAACTTGGGCAGTGTGCTAATACTATTCCAATGGCCTTGGTCCCCCTACCTCGTTAAACCTTGATAGCAGGAAACGCTGTATTGTCACCTTGTGGGTAATTCGGTAAGATTTCTTCCGTTACGCTCTTTATTTTTCCCTCGTGAGAGGTCTTGTGAACCTCCGTCAAGTAATTGGAATGGAACGGGCTCTCTCCACTAACTAGAATACCTAAAGTGGGAGTTCACAGGCACTGCAATCCCCCAATCTTGTTGGAGGATGGAATTTCCTAGGCTAAACATCTTTAACCACCGTGGAAGACAATCTGAATGACCTCCAACAATCTGTGGGAGAATGCAGTGTTCTCCACAAGAACCATTAATTCAAAAGTCAAGTCTGTATGCAACTATTTATTAATAAACGATCATTCCCTGATTGGTGGAAACAGAGAGATCGAGAGCTTACGACGTATTCGCATATATACAGTATACATTACAATATTACATAACATAAACGAACACTGGAATATAGCAAGAATTTATATTATAAGAACAAACACAAAACGTAAATATAGTTTTTATATTGTTTTATATATTATATCACTTAAAGTTTTATTTCGTATTTCCAGTTTCTTATATATCTTTCACTGTCTCAACCTTCCACAATCGTATCACAGTTTGCAGCGCTATCTTTGGACCTCTGGAGAACTCACAAATTACACCTACGCTGCTGCTGATGGTGTAGAAGCCGACGCCTGTTCCCGTTCAGGATTCTCCGCTTCTTTTCCTTGTTCTTTTTCACTCTTTTCTTTGTTACTTTCTATTCAATGGGGCCACTGGCGCCAATGATGAGGATGACATACGACAGTTAACAGCTCTGCTCTAGTAATGGTTGTGTAAATAGTACTCCAGATTCTGAATTAAAATGTCCACTACGGCCCAGCAGGCACGAAATACTTGACCACACAGGTGGGTGAGGGGGCACCATGTGGGAATCCCGTATTTTGATTTACATAACTCCTGCTCTCATGCGCAGTCCGTTCTGGATAAGATTCAATGTTGTTTGTTAAATCCAGTTCAATTCGCCACAAGGCGTCTCGTATCTGATCGTAGAATCTTTCACTGGATCAGGATCACACGTAATTCTTTGATTCATCCCCACACACATCTTACGAAACTGACCTAACAAACAACAAAAGAGTACGCCCGCCAAAATTACAATAAAAAGTTATTGATAAAAAACACACACTGCCAAGCCCATGTGAAAGCCTATCTGCCTAACTAGTAAAATAACAATGGGATCTTATTAACAACATCCGATCATTCATCCCCTGAACTCTCTTCGCTTCGACTTATCTATATTACAATTAATCTAATTATATAACTAATTGTATATCCTGAATAGAGAGTGACATAGTAGTTACACTAGACGCCAATATCTTGAAAGATTTAAAGAAAAAACATCCACCTCCATCTAATTCTTTCATTTTGCCGGATCCTCCTCCTTCTGCTTCCATAATGTCTCGAGTGTCTGCCTCCGAACTCTTAAAAGATATAAACTCTTTCCCTTCTGGATCCGCAGGTGGATTGGATGGTCTTCGTCCTGCGATTGTTAAAGATCTTTTGATGTGTAATGATGTTGGCTTAAAAGATCTTCTTTATGCGATTTTATTTCTATTATCTCTTCTGGGGAAGTACCTATGGATGTTCGTCCAATTTTCTTTGGCGCCACCTTGATCGCCTTAAGAAAGAAGTGTGGAGGAATTCGTCCCATTGCGATCGGTAATGTGTGGCGTCGTTTGACAGCAAAAATTATATGTTTTCGAATTCGTGATTCCGTTAATACTTTTCTATCCCCTCACCAATTAGGAGTATGTGTTCCTTACGGTGCCGAGGCTGCTGCCATGTCGCTCGTATTTACTTCTCATCTCATCATCCTCGTCCAAAAGCCGTTGTAAAGCTTGATTTTCGCAATGCCTTCAACGAATTAAATCGCGATGCCATGTTGAAGGTGATTCAAAAAGATTTCCCGTTGATTTATCATTATGTTTTTCAGTGTTATTCTCAACCTAGTGATCTCTTTCTGGGTGATGACATCATTTTATCTCAACGTGGAGTCCAACAGGGTGATCCCCTCGGTCCTGCTCTTTTTGCAATTACACTACAATCTATTGTCAATTCTAAAACAACCGAATTAAACTTATGGTATTTAGATGATGGCACTATCGCGGATGATCCAGACCTAGTTCTTTCTACCTTACTTAACATTCGGGATGCATCTTCAGAAATTGGCTTACATCTGAATTTTTCGAAGTGTGAAGTTAGTTTTCTAAATGTTCCGCAAGACCAGAACGATGCTATTTATTCAAGATTCATGGACTTGGCTCCTGGAATACGATTTATGACTTCTGATTCAGCATATCTACTTGGCTCCGCCATCTCTACCGAGGCCCTACGGAGTCTACTGATTGAGAAGATTTCTAAGCTTGAATTTTTCTTTTCCCGCTTATCTTCGATTTCAGCACATTCAGCATTCTATCTACTTCGTGCTTCCTTTTCCATCCCCCGATTAATGTACTTTTTACGTTGTTCTCCTTCTTGGCGGGAAGAGTCCTTGTTACAGAGTTACGATTGTGTTTTATAGGCAGGCCTCGAATTGATCCTTAATTGATCTTTGAGTGGCAAGGCTTGGTTACAGGCTACCCTACCCGTTCGGTCAGGTGGACTTGGCATTCGTCGGGCCATGGATTTGGCGATTCCGTCCTTTTTAGCGTCTTTCCATGGTTCTCGTCGTCTCGTTGAGTCTATCCTTCCACTGGGCCTCTGCCTCGACCCGGACGCCTCTATTCAAGATTGTTCAACAAAATGGTCTACGTTAAGTGGATTGATTAAGTTCTCCTCTTTTGGATGTCAATAGCTCTCAGTCTTCTTGGGACGATCCTATCATCAAACGTACACAATCGCAGTTACTACAATCCGCTACTTGTCTTGAAGATAAAGCCAGGCTACTGGCAGCGTATTCACCTGAGTCCGGTGCTTGGCTCCAAGCTTTGCCTTCTCCTCCTCTTGGCCTACATCTTTCGAATGAAAGCTTCCGGGTTGCTGTTGCCTTACGTTTAGGAGCAGACGTCTGTGTACCTCATCGTTGTCCAGCCTGTGGAGCATTCGTGGATCAACGGGGCCTTCATGGTCTCTCCTGTATCAGGAGTGCTGGTAGACACATGCGTCAGTCTAGTGTCAATGATGTCATCTTCAGAGCTCTAGTTTCTGCTAACGTACCATCGGTACGAGAACCATCTGGCTGTAGCCGCTCCGACGGTAAGAGACCTGATGGAATGACACTAGTTCCATGGAAAAGAGGAAGACCTCTATTATGGGATTTCACCTGCGCTGATACATTCGCCATTTCAAATGTTACTCATTCTTCCTTGAAAGCGGGTGGTGCTGCTATTCGTAGAGAGGCCGATAAAAATCGAAAATACTCTAATCTACTTGCACAGTATATTTTTGTTGCGATCGCAATTGAGTCAAGTGGTACCTGGGGCACGGCAGGCCTTAATTTTATTAAAGAAGTTGGTCGGCGAATACAGATCGTTTCAGGTGATGCTCGCTCGACCACCTTCCTAATCCAGCGCCTCAGTATCGCAATTCAGCGAGGGAATGTATCTTCTATTCTTGGTACGTTGCCTCCTGGGAAGGCATTAGACGAGATTTTCCTGCTTTAAAGATGTTTTTTTTTTAATTTTGTTTAAATACAATTATTATTTTATTCTGATTGGTGGAATGAAAAGATTATTGTTAAAAAATGTTACTTTATATATTAAAATAGAAAAAATATATATGTTAAACTTAACTGTACATTCATTTTATCTACCGATGAATCATTTCATATCATGCTGTATAGCTATGCGTGCTGACTTACGTAACCAATTCCCTCTAGCGAGTAACTTCTCCCCAACGTTTCCGTGCTCACTCAATTATTCAGTAAACTGTTAAACTCACTGTTTCTGGATGTCAGTTGGTTCTCAAACGTATTTATACCATATCTGGATGGCAGGCACAGCGGAGGCCGCGTTCATCCCTGTTAAATATGACTCTCGAACGGACTCTACTCTTGGACAGTTTCTTATTGGAATCGGCTCTTACCATCGCTATCTTCGCCTGTAAACGTACTGGGGCTCTGTCCATAGCTTTAGCTATCCATTCTTGATATATTTTAGGACTAGGTTTCCATAGTTTACGTTGCTGTTCCGAGTGTCGTCCACAAACTCTTCCATCTTCAGGGTCCAATAGTTCCACCCCTTTTTGGGTGGGTTTCCCGATACACATATAGGGTCCTTTGAACAAGTCACATATTTTCTTGATCTTTCCTGCAGCCACCTTGCGTATAGGATGGATTTTAAGGAAGACAAGATCGCGGGCTGCACGTGCCGCTCAAGTTCTCTCTTCCTTGGCCTTATAGCCCAGTAAATGAACGACCAAAAATTGTGTCTAGTTGAAATAATTTATAATAAGCTATTTCTTTCAGGGTTTGTTCTTTGTGACTTCCCAAATGAAATCACAAAATCCCTTAAAATCCAATGTTCGCTTCACTTCCAAAATGGCGGCTGGGATCTTAACACACGTTGTCTTTTTTCTTTAATAACTTCCGTTAATTTATAGCTAAGTTCTTCCTGTTTTCACTGTTTTACACAAGAAGTATTGGAGAATCTAACTATGTATTAAAATATACACAAAATACGTATTTAACGATACTACAAACAAAAATTTATTTTATCAGCTCCATACAATTTCATTTCTCCACCTTTAAATGTAAATAGCTACAAAATTGAGAGAGATAATGAAAAATACTCGAAATGGAATAGATAGAGATTTTAAGTGACTAAAAAACAATGCTCTTGAAAATAAAATTTAGCTTACGACAAAGTGATAAGGGACTATTTAACGAGACGCGAGTGAAGCTGTTCCTTCACCCAGCTACGCATTTAAGAGGTCCCATCATTATTTTTTATCATGTAGGAGGAAGTTCTTTTGTTTGTTGGTTAGCTTAACAGATTTTTTTTGTTTAACGTCCTTTCCAGCACCGAGGTTATATTGACGACGAACACAAAGATCCATGCCCGCGGCGGGATTCGAACCCACGTCAGCGATAAAACCGAACGCTACAGCTTACTCGTTTAAGACCACTCGGCTATTGCACAGGGCTTAAAGATTTTTATCGTGTTTTCGGTTTGTGAGTGATTTTCTCTCGCCGCAATCTGTCGTCCTGAAAAGCTGAAACTGATTTAGCATAAAACAATATAATTTAGCACTATATGTTTTCTTTTCTCGCGTGCGTGTGTACGTGTCCGCACACCTACGTCTTTATGTGTCCACTTTTGTGGGTTTCTTTGTGTTGTGATCTAAGAATGTAACAATGGATACCTGCGTTATTTGCAAGGCGCTTGATAAGATAAAAATGAATTTAATGGGCGGTAACAGCACTACGGCTTAAGCCCGTCCCGAACAAGGCACTGGAAAAACAGTAAATGTAACTTCGCGAGGGTTATCAGGTAAGTGCAAGTGTGTCTCGGGGTGATGAATTAGATACACATTTAAAGATGTGAGCAGTGTTTGTGTACATATTTACTACCGTAAGAAAT
The DNA here is from genome assembly GCA_022664845.1 of Lepisma saccharinum. Classification (NCBI taxonomy): domain Eukaryota; kingdom Metazoa; phylum Arthropoda; class Insecta; order Zygentoma; family Lepismatidae; genus Lepisma; species Lepisma saccharinum. The sequence continues at coordinate 49,338 of JAGDQP010004108.1, read as the reverse complement.
ACACTCGAGTGACTACTATTAAAAAGGATATAAAGAAAACACTTCATTATATGAAAAGGCTATCACCAGTACATCAAGGGTTTCACCACGCATTACGACACCACCTTTTGATTTTAAAAGAAACTGTTTATTTCGTTCCAAAGAGGCGTCAGTAAAAATCGAAACTATAAAGCACATAATCAAATGTCGAATGTCAATTCATGAAGTAACAAGGTTTAGCATTAAGATGACTATAACTGATCAAGCAGAAAAACGTAATGACGAATGGGGTAGGTTAGTGCTTGGTAGAGTGAACAGTGTAGTGGACTTAGTGGCGGCAGAAGCCAAGTACCACAGAGATTGTTTCGCTTATGTTTAAAAAAAAATCCTGTAACATCTCTAAAAGCGAGAATACCAATTATAAGCGAAAGGCTTTTGACTAACTTTGTGATTTTGTACATGAAGAAGACGAATGCCAATTTTCAATTAGCCAGTTGTATGAACAAATGATATTTCATCCAGATGGGGCTGAAGGATATACATCGAATCAAGTAAAAAAATCTTCTGAAAGAAAAATACGGAGACAAACTGGTAATAACATAGGGATGTTTGGGGTATGGAATTGATCCTGTACTTACTTTCAAAAGTGCAACTAAAGAGCTGCTACATGAATCTCGGTACAAAAATGGAGAACAAAACGAGCAAAATGAGAAATGTATTGTTACAATACGTCATATCCAGCAACAGAGCACATGCTTCATAATGAGGATGATCTCATTTCAGAGTCTTTGTTGAGGAAGTGACATCAAGCAGAAAGATAATCTGAGTGTGCCTAGAAAACGTCTCATGATCTGCCTTTTAATTATTTCAGTGTGTCGACAACGTACTTTTATATCACCAATCCAACCAGCAGTTGGAGTTTACTGTTTGGGACATTATGGATCTCGACAATTGATCGACATCCTACTAAGTCTTGGGATTTCGAGCAGTTACAGCGAAGTAAGAAGATATGAATAGTCTAGAATATACTCGAATATTTCAACAGAATCTTAATGTTCAGAAAATTTGATCCAGTTCGTGTTTGACAACTAAATATCAACAAGAGAACATTAGATGGTCTTGGTAATTTCCACAGTATGGGTGGGATAAGAATATCTACACCTCCGGAGAAAATCTACCAAGATATGCGCGTAGAATGTCTTGTACCACCTTCAGCAAATATAGTATCTGCTCTTGTTGGAAAGGATATACAATTTTACAAGAAACCAACGAACAGTGGAATCTTAAATCTTGAAATAAAGAGCCTGGTGGCAGCAGAGGATATGACAGTACCTAATCTCCAGCACGCTCTCTTTGCAGATAATGGTTTGCTTGATCATGCATCTCAGGAAAAATTCACCTAAACGATCATGGAATGGCTTTAGGCACACTATAGCTCAATATGACCACCCGCAGTTTCATAAGAGCAGGATAACTGCAATCCATTTCTTTAATATGGAAGCATCAAACCTCAGAACAATTTATACTTCTCTTCGCTTTGCTTGCGAGGAAAGTACGAAAACTGGACAGGATTCCTGTATTGTTAACTTTTACCAACCTCTTTACTGGAAGGCTGTAGGAATTGTTACATCGGCTGACCCAGACAGTGATTTAGCTAAAGTAGTAGTCAAACTTGGGGGATTTCATCAATTAATGTCATATTTAGGTACCACTGGACACAATGTCAGATAGTGGGATTGAAGAACTTTGGGCATTGTTGTATGCGCAAAATACTGTTGTGCACATATTAAATGGAACCGCATACGCAAGAGCACATTTTCTGACGTACGTAGCAGTCTACCAGCAGCTATGGAAGTATTGTAACTTAGGTGGTGAGGATAAAGAAAGTAGTATACATTCCTGTTGAGATGATTTGATGTCAGGCATTACATCTTTAAATGACCTCAAGAATCATCCAGACATAACTAATAGCACATCTAGCCGAGGTAAAGACAGAAACGAAGGATAAAAACCGAAGAGCAGAACTGTGGCTGCAGTACCTAGAACAAGTAAGATTGATAATGGTTTATATTCGAGCATAGAGTACTGGAGACTGGGACCTTCATGTTTATACTCTTAGGTGCATGCTGCCGTATTTTCGCGTAGCTGGACATCTTAACTTAACTTAACTTAACTTAACATGTGAAATCTGTACAAATGATACTCCAGCAGATGGAGAAATTGGGAAATAAAATGAAACCAGAACAAGTTGGGAAACTTTTTCACGGAGGAAAGACTACTTTTGGAGTGGAACTGCAGCAGGTATGGTAATTGAGCAGTTTGATGAGGGCGATGAAATTTTCAGGAGGCTTGAGTCATGGCCGAGGTATTACGAATTCTACATTGGCTCTCTTGGGCTTGTCATTTGCTATAACCATAAAGGTGGAAAACTACCCTGTATTACACTGGACTGATACAAAACGAAGAGTTTACAAACCGCAGGCCCTTTTAGAACCAAAATAATCTGTGCAATTGACACAAGGCAATTGTTTAAAAAAAAATAAAAGCTATATAATATTATAGTAATAAACGCTAGTGAAACAAACTCAGTGAACAACTGGCTCAAAAGACAACAAATGCTGGAAGCCCTTGTTCACCACAACATAGAAGAGGGTCCTTATCCTGTGACAGGTTAGAAAACTAAAAGATAAGCTAAAATAAAACATTGCATAAAACCTAACATATTATAACAGTATCATGTGAGAGTCTTGTGATAGAAACCAACTATCTGCAGAAATAACAGGAAACAAAAAAAGACAATACTCAATACATATGGAGATTTCTGAATTTCCTACCTAGGAAACTGTGACGAACCAAAGAGGCTTGAACACACCACGGAAAGGGCAAAACCAGTCCAAGTGTGGATTACTCCACCCACTACCTCCTACACTACATACGGAGTTGGTGATTCTAATGTAAAAACTGCATTAGATATGATGGAAAAAATATTCTAAAAGGAGAGCCACAGCTACTGGAAAAATCCGTACCTATATCCTGCCCTGCGGTACTATGCCGAAAACCAACCTGAAAACACATATGGGGAATTCCATGTGCAATTCACAACACAAATAAACTTGATGGAGTAGAAAAGTGTAATTAAAACAAAAAATCGACTGCTTTAAGGGTCAAAACAATGTATTAGGAACCACATGAACAGGAAACTTACAATGAAGCCCGGTTATGGAAGCAATGATTAATAAACTAGAACAAGGAAACCGGATAAGTCCAAATACCAGGGTAACTCCCTCAAGTGGAAGACCAAAATAACATATAAAAGGAAAATGAAAGAGATGCAACCAACAGAATATACTGCAGGTCAAGCAACCAAGAGCCCGTCCAGTACATGGCTTGGTACCCACTAAAGCAAATTGTCACTACATAAAAAGAGGAACTCAGAATACTAAAATAAGCCTGAGACAAAGTTGCCTAAAGGCCTTACATAAAATTCAAATTTTCACAAAAATAGTAACTACAGTCACTACCACCAGTTTAAACCGTGAACTACAGAAACTGGAATCCCAGAAAGAAAACGATAATAGTACCTAAAGCAAAATTGAAACCTCAGACTTTGAGAAGACTTGATAGACACATGGGTCCGTAGCCAAACACAGAAACCCAACACAGCCTCACAGGGCATAATAGGAAAGTTGACCTGGAATACCGGCAAACCGCTCGAACAAAGCCAGAATCACAGAACGATGGAAAATTACAGAACTACAAAAAGAAATAGGGGAAACTCAATTATTGCACATACAAAGAAAGAGAGAACCCAGCAGGCTGGTGTGAACAGGAATGATCGGGAACCGGATCTCGCATTACAACGAAACAAACTGCTTTGCAGACAGATAAAATTTCTACGGGTTCCATTTCGAATATTTTTCATTATCTCTATCAATTTTACTGATATTTAGGTGGAGAAATAAAATTGTATGGAGCTGATAAAATAGGATCACGTATTTTGTGAATATTTAAATACGTTATCAGATTATCCACTACTTCTTGTGTAAAATAGTGAAACAAGGAAGAACTTACCTGTAAATTAACGGAAATTATCAAAGAAAAGAGGACAATATGTGTCAAACGTCCGGCCGCCGTCATTATCCGCCAATTTGGAGGTGAAGCGCACATGGAATTTTAGGGGACTATTGGGATTTCATTTGGAAACTCACAAAAGCAAACCCTGAAAAATTAGCTTTTTGTAAATTATTTCAACTCGCAACCTCTTATTTACTCTTATTCGCTTCGTCACTGCTGCTTTTCTCTTCATACCTACCATGTATAGTTTCTGGTCCCAACTCTCGTCCCAGAGAACCTCCTGTACCAGTTCCAAGTTTCTAAAAATAGGGATAGGATGTGAAATGTTTAAATAAACTACTATAGATGTCATGTGGATGTTTTCAGAAATGCTTTAATTCAACAACAGTACCATGTCCTGAAGATACTTAATCCAATTCCAATGATTGCTTTGGCAGAAGAGGCGCCTTCGAGGTTAACTTCTCGATGAGGGAAAGGCCTCTCCACAGGGCTTGACTGTGGATGGTATGGCGTTGTGTGGTAAACCTCTGCCTTCCAGCGCGCTCTTAAACTTCCGTGAAGTGAAACCAGGCCCATTTTTGCATAAGACAGCCCTGGGTAGGCCAAGGTATTTAAAATATTCGTTTCGACATCTGAGGACTGCTTTTGTATTGGCTCTCTTCACCGGATATGACACCAGATATCGGGTGAACGTGTCTACACGTACAAATGTGACTGTAACCACCTTTCGCAGTTGGGAGGCTACCAACTAGGTCGATGGAAACAATGTCCCGAGGCCCTGTAGTTCATACTGATTCTAACCGCTTGGACATCGGATGCGGATCTGCCTTATGCTTCATGCATATCACACCGTCTTTAATGTATTGTCTAACATAGGTATAAATTGTTTCCCAGAGGAAGTTCTCTACGATCATGGCATGCGTCTTCTCTACAGCAAAATGTCCTCGCTCGTCACGATGGGCTTTCAATACTTCATGAACTAACCCTTTGGGTACCATTACTCTCCATTTGTCCATGTAGTGATAGTCCCTTCTCAGAAGAATCCCTTGGACGATCTTGAAATGTTGGTTGACGTTACGCCATCGAGGGTTTTTTTTCTCTTCGTTCAATGCTCTCAAATATTTCAACAACCCCTCATCCTCACGTTGACACTTAGCCCGATTTCCTCGGTATCATCACAAAACTTCGAATTTGAATCATCAGAGGAGGGTGATGAATAGTGACTCGGGATAGGGCATCAGCCACAACGTTTTCCAATCCTGGTATGTATGGAATCTCTATGTCGAAGTCTTGTAACTCAAGGTACCAATGGTGCAAAAGGCTATTCCAGAACTTCATTCTATGAAAATGGGTTTAGGTCAAATGAACAGAGTATATAACTATTTTATGTTCTAAGAGTAGGCTTTTCCACTCTTTGACCGCATGAACGTTTGCCAACATTTCCATCTCCGTAACCGTGTACCGAGTTTCACATGGGCGTAAAGACCGTCCGGCGAATCCTAACACGTCGGTATAGTTTCCATTCACCTGACACAATATCGCGGCAATCCCAAATGTGGACGAGTCCACCATGATAATAAAATCCATAGCAAGGTGCGGATGCTTTAGCATCACCTGTTCAGAAATCTCCTCTTACACCGTCTTATTGAGTATGTTCCGATTTCCATTCTCATTTTTTATCTTTCTGCATGATCTTGTATAAAGGATCGACTTGCCTAACATAATCATGGACAAACTTGGCACACCAATTGAAACAACCAAGAACCCTTTGTAGTTCTATTATGTTCGTCGGTCGACACAACTCTCTCATCTTGTCCACATAACTCGGATCTTTGGTTATCCCTTCAGAAGTAACTACAAATCCCACAAAATTAGCCTCTGATGACACGAACGTACACTTCTGCAGGTTTACTGTCATCCCTGCCTTTTCCAATATTTCCAGTACCTCATCAAGGAGTTGCAAATGTTTATCCATACTTCGACCTGGTATTAAAATGTCATCAACATATATGGCCACTCTTTCAATAGGGTCACAATCTAAGACTTTGTAAGGCCGCCATCAAACAAGCACCGCCGTTTTTGTACCCAAATGTCATTCTTGTATAACAATACATTTGTCCTTCGAAAGCGAAAGAAAAGTATGGTCGAGATTCTTCAGTAAGTTTCACCTGATGGTACTAGGTGTAGGTTTGTGCTGAACGTTATGCCGTGAAAACTTGCCAACAGATTTCCTGTGCTCTCCACGGTTAAATTTACAGAGTCATCGTGGCGATTCAGCTGCGTTAGGTCTAGACATACTCGTAACTTGCCTGGAGTTTTCTTCTTTACGATCACTAACAGGTGACAACGTCATGACACATTTGATTCTATGATTTCCTGTGTCAACCATTCCTTGATCTGCCTTCTCACTTGGTCCCGGTGGCATAGATATATGGGGTATGGCTTAACAATGGCCTTATCGGTATTTGCCTTGACTGAATATCTATACATCTTACACTTTCCGGAGAAGGGGGTAAATACATGCCGATGTTTGACCAGTATCTGGTATACATTCTCCCAGCCCTGGACGAGGGCATGCACTTTCTCGCCTGCTTCAGTTATTTCTTTCTCCGTAGCGTATGAACTTCCTCCCCTCCAGCCTCTCTCGAAGCCACTGAGTATCCCTGGAATAATTCCTCCTTGCACTTCAGACATGTCCAGTCCTTAATCTCTGGTTCATATATTTCGTGAGCGAGCTCCGCTTCTCTTATATGAGCACCCGTAATCCGCCACTGATCATCTACACTGGCTGCCTCTTCTCGGACTTTTTCATATGCTTCGTGGTTGTACCGCAGGTCTTTATTTGGGCCTCAATATTACACGTACATAGACTATCGCGCGCACATCGGGTAAGATCATCTTTTTCACACTCACATATGATGATACTATTTTCCTCATTCCCGGATGAATTCTCGATTTCCATATTTGCTTGGATGTATAAGGATTCGTTCCTGTCACTTGATCTATCTTTTATCGGTACAGTAGTTTGCACGCCTCGCTCTCTCGCCGTAACAGTTCCTTTTGAGAAATCGATATTCACCTCGTGCTTCTCGGCCCAGTAGTACGTCATTATTTAACCCGTCCACCACGCAGACTTTTATAGCGAAACCCACATTTCCTTATTTGGACTGGCAAATATACTTCACCATGGACATTCTTGTCAGTATAATCCACAAGCAATGCGCGTTGAGTTGGCTTTATAACTGCATGTGATACGAGACTTGTCACCTTCTTCCAAAATGAACTGGAACAGAGAGCTTCACTATCTATCAGAGCCAGGGCCTTTATATTCGAGACTCCTATTTCCACCAGGCCAGGTTCTTTACACATATCCTCATCTCCGTCATGATCATAAATCCAATCTCCACAATCTAAATTCTGACAGGCCACATGATAAATTTTGCTAGATAACTTCATTCATACCATCTTCAACTACACAATCGTCTTTCATCTCATTCACCACCTTCATACATTATGTCCAATTCTGGATTCATAGTCGTCCTTCCCAATAGTCTGACCCCACGAGGTGGGTGTCAATATCCGTTTTTTATTCCCCGTCCGGATCTCTACAGTCTGCATCTACTCCATTGCCCGAAACTTCACCGTTCTCGTATGAGCCCATACGACACCATCTTCCTCTTCGTCTCCGGTTGCTTCTCTGATACCAACCTCGTCTCCCATATCCGGGTCCTCGTTCTATGCGGGCCGTCCTGTTTTTTACTTCACCGTCGTGTTCTTCGTTACACGGTGGTATCTAAGTATCTCTATGCCCTCGGTGTCGCTAGGTTGAATGCACTGATCTTCTGACGCCGGACACGAGCCTCTTCTTCGCGACGTATTTCCCATGTGTCATGGATCAGCTTTAACCGTCTCACTGTTTCTAACATTTCGATCAAGGTGAGATTTCTGGTAGATGCTAGCTGTCGTTGGTAAATCACTGGGACTAAGGATATTACACTATTGCATATTTAGGACTCGCTCATTGATGGGTACAGATTGGTGATCTGACAGTACCGCGTAGTGACAAACTTTTCCACACTTTCATCTCTTTTTGGAATAAAAGGAACTGCCTTTAGTCTAGATACCTTCACCCGTGACATCTTCCGAATGGTAGTGTAGAAGTAACATCTCTCGGAAGTCAGAATAGTATGTAAGTCGTTCTTGATTTGACCGGTACCATGAAGCAACGGGCTCATTTAATACAAACTGTATTATCTCGAGGTACTAATTTTCAACGGCTCCAATCAGCGTCACCTCGCTCTCAAATTGCTTGAGAAATGATATTCCTGATATTACTCCTCGTTCTTGAGGATAATGTATCAGTGATCGTATCTCTGAAACTCCACATTGCTCCCATTTATGCTTCTACGAAGCACCTGACTCCGCTCCAATGAGCGTAACACACTTTCGGGGCCACTATGTATTCGGGTTTGTTTTCTCCGATTACGCATTCTACGATCTCTCTCCACATTTTCCTGCGTGTCTGTATGGCAGCTCTCGCTACTTGACAGGCTCCCATCATGAGTTCTCACAACTCCTCGCCTGGATTCATAAATGTCTATGGGATAGCTTCGCTGATTGTCTGGTACTAATCTCAACTCGTTGTCCCGCTCCCAGCTAACATCTCTTCCTTGCTCTGCTTGTCTGTCTCCTAGCCCATTCATCGCGGCTGTCGTCCGATCATCATCATAACTCCATGAACTCTTCTCGATACCGAGCACTTACAATCGAGGTTCCACGATATCCAAGCGTCTTATAATCTCTGTTCTCACTGGTATCCAGCGTTCTCCTTGGCAACGTTGTTGAGTCTAACAATTTTTCTCCACCCTACTTGCGGGTTCAGACGCCCACACGCGTTATCTCGTCTGATTGGCTCGCAACCCACACCTCTACCTGACTCATTCTGTGTTGTATCTGCGTGACATAGATTTTGAGGTCATTACGGAAATCCTCATATTCATTACGGAACTCTTGGGTTTGTTCACTCGTCTCGCTTCGGAATGCTTGTATCTGATGTTCACACTTTTGAATCTGTGCCATCATGGATTCGATACGATCCTAACACCTGCGGCTGACTTCTGCTTTCATCAACATTATCTGGCTTCCTACTTCATCCTTGACGGATAACATTTCGTTTTTCATTAAGACTATTTCCGTTGTCACTGGATCTCTAACTGATGTCACTTTTTTTCTTACTAATGCTACTTCAGTTTTCATTTCGCTGTTCCCTAACGCAATTTCGTTTCTGATGAAGGCAAACTGATCCCTATTTACTTATCCATGATTTATACTATCTCCAACATCAGACAAATTCATAGACTCGTCCGGCTAAAGTCCTTCTTCCTTGCTTTCCATAGGTTTTTCCTTACATTCATTACGTTCTCATGCATCTTCAAGTGAACAACTAATACCTTCAGTTAAAACCGTCCTGTCCTACAATGGACACTGGACCTCATGCACCGCCGCCTCGTCTTCGCGGTCATACTTCATTCTGCTGGTGTCCGTAGTCTGATCATTAGCTTTTACCTGGTCCATGCTACACGTGTTTTCCATTTCGTGACAGATTTATCACACAACACAAAAGGAACCTCAGCGAAATATCTATAAAGGCCTGTGCTATACAAGGCGAATCCTACAAGAGAACTGAATACCTGAGTCTCATAATCTAATAAAACAGGGGCAAAAACTATCGAATTTGGGCAGTGTGTTAATGCTGTTTCTATGGATTTGGTCCCCCCACCCCGTTAAGCCTTAATAGCAAGAAATGCTGTACTGAGTGTCACCTCGTGGGTAATTCGGTGAGATTTCTCCCGTTACGCTCTTTATTTTTCCCTCGTGAGAGGTCTTGCGAACCTCCGTCAAGTAAGTGAGAGGGAACTGGTTCTCACCACCAACCAGAATACGGTGGGAGTTCACAGGCACTGCAATATCCCCAATCTTGTGGGAGGATGGGATTTTCTCCGCTCAACATCTTTAACCACCGTGGAAGACAATCTGAATGACCTCCAACAATCTGTGGGAGAATGCAGTGTTCTCCACAAGAACCATTAATTCAAAAGTCAAGTCTGTATGCAACTATTTATTAATAAACGAACATTCCCTGATTGGTGGAAACAGAGAGATCGAGAGCTCACGACGTAATCGCATATATACAGTATACATTACAATATTACATAACATGAACGAACACTGGAATATAGCAAGAATTTATATTATAAGAACAAACACAAAACGTAAATATAGTTTTTATATTGTTTTATATATTATATCACTTAAAGTTTTATTTCGTATTTCCAGTTTCTTATATATCTTTCACTGTCTAAACCTTCCACAATCGTATCACAGTTTGCAGCGCTATCTTTGGATCTCTGGAGAACTCACAAATTACACCTACACTGCTGCTGATGGTGTAGAAGCCGACGCCTGTTCCCGTTCAGGATTCTCCGCTTCTTTCCCTTGTTCTTTTTCACTCTTTTCTTTGTTACTTTCTACTCCCTGGGGCCACTGGCGTCATGCGAAAGCCTATCTGCCTAACTAGTAAAATAACAATGGGATCTTATTAACAACATCCGATCATTTATTCCCTGAACTCTCTTCGCTTCGACTTATCTATATTACAATTAATCTAATTATATAACTTAGCTGTACATTTCATCTACCGATGAATCATTCCATATCGTGTCGTATAGCTATGCGTGCTGACTTACGTAACTAACTTAATTCAAAATTCAAAAGTTAGAATCACATGGTATGAGTACAAGTATCTTGAACCTAATTGCCTCATATTTAAAGGATCGAAGACAGGCTGTCAAGATTAATGATAAGATCTCCGATATGATGCTAGTTAATAGAGGTGTCCCTCAGGGATCTATTCTGGGACCGTTTTTGTTTGTTGTATATGTTAACGATTTTCCTAATGCTTTAGATTCCTTACCGATCCAGTATGCTGATGACACAACAATCGTTCTAGGTGCTACTAATATTTCTTCATTGACGGAAAGGGCCTATTTGGAACTTGATAGAGCCAATTCATGGTTTCAAGCTAATGGACTCCTGTTAAATAGGAACAAAACTGAAACCATCCCTTTTTACTCAAATGATACTGACCCTTTAATAAGGAGCAATACTTCGGCTAAGATGTTAGGACTCTATCTGGACAGCCAATTGACTTGGAATGTTCCAATCGATCATGTTATAAAAATGCTTTCTAGGGGTGTTTATGTATTGAGAAGGCTGAAGTATAGCCTATCCTTGAACTACTTAAAAATGGCTTTCTATGCACTGATTCAATCCCATATTAGATACGGAATACTGTTTTGGGGCGCCGCTTCAAGAGCCAGGGATGTTTTTACTTGGCAGAAGAAGGCCCTTAGAGCTATACTTGGCCTACGGAATTGCAAATCATGCAGAGGAAATTTCAAACAACTAGGTATACTCACTGTCCCCTGCTTATATGTGTACACAGTAATTACCTTTATTGACACTCATAGAGATCGATTTAAGATTGGATCAGATAACCATACCTATCATACCAGAAATAAAAATTTGTTAATTAAACCTAGAATAAGACTTAATAAAGTTGACAAATCATATATTAACCTTGGTATAAAATTTTACAACGCCTTACCTGAGAGATTAAAAGTCTTACAACATGAAAAACTAAAAAAAGAGTAAAAAAAATTATTGATTTTCTGTGAAGCTTATACCCTAGACGAGACTTACAACTATTTATGTAGTATTAAAATGTGAATGTGAAAGGTGTGAAATTAAAATGTGAAATTGAGACTTTTTTTTTAAGAAAATAGTACCACCGTACATAAAGTTTCTCCTGTTAGAGTGTGGTAACAATTCTACTGATACTTAATATACTCATGAGTTTTTGACTATTCAGTAACTAAGATATTTTTATTGTCTGAGTGTCGAATTATTTTGTTGAATGATTGATTGAAAATTTGGGTCATTATATATGTATTTTGTTCACTAATTAACTTTGAGTTGAGTTTTTAATAGTACTTAACACGATTTTAGTCTTATATATGTAAGTTATTTGTTTTAAATAATTGGACAACAGATTGAGTTACTATATAGTTTTAATCTTTGATCTTAAAATTAAGTATACATAACTTGTATTCATCTGTTTATTTTTGCATTTTTGTTGTGTACGATGTGTGTCTTAAACATTAATTTATAGATTGATGTACCAGTTTCTTACAAATAAAATAAACTGTAATTGTTTATGTACCAATTAATGAAACATGGTACTATGTATGTATTTATGTAGGTATGTATGTATGTATACAAATATGTTACGTGTTCTGTAAATTATCAATGAAAAATTGAATCAATTTCACTTCTAATTAGATGACATCTTATGTAAAAATGTATATTTTATATGATATGACGACATCCAATACAACAATGTTGTTAACAGATGTATTATCAATGATTAAATGATTAAACTCTCTCTAGCGAGTAACTTCTCCCCAACATTTCCGTGCTCACTCTATTATTCAGTAAACTGTTAAACTCACTGTTTCTGAATGTCAGTAGGATCTCAAACGCATTTATCCTATATTTTGATGACCGGCAGGCGGAGGCAGCGTTCATCCCTGTCATATAGCCAAGGGACGTCATGCTTCAGATTTGACAGTGTTAGACCAAAGTTGCCCGTTCGATCAATGAAACAAGTGAACTACTACTTTTTTTTTTTTTTAATGACGGTTCATACAAGTTATTAGTGTCATGGTCACATGTTTGTTTACTCACGGATATAACATTTCTAAAACAGCATTCATAGCTTGCTTCCCCACCATTATAATGGCAAGTTGCATTGAAAGTTCCAGTAGACAACCTCCAGGACTACACTGAAAAGGAAGAAAATTATTTGCAAAATTTCAAGATTTTCAGATAGTGATTTTTTATACAAAAATATATTTATTTATATTACCTTTAATTAAACACTAACACCCGTTTTCACATTATGCAAAACGAAATCCATCCGGAAAAGGCTACTCTAAATCATGTATATATATATATATATATATATATATACACAGCTTATAGTTTCGTATTAGATCACACATATTTATATATAAAAAGTCACTATATTTCGTGTATTACACGTTTCCAAGTATAGAGGAAGAGAACGAAGTTCACGTGTTCACAAAGTAGAAATTTGAAGAGACAGTGGCGACACCTACCGGACAAAGCATCAAAACTGGAGAACAACTGACTGCTGTAGCGCGTAATTTCCAGAGCTTGAAGAAATAGTAACTGTATAGCGTGTAAGTACAGGGTGGGATCGTGGATGGAAATGTGTTGAAAATGCAGAGGAAAAGGACAGCTAGAGTTATTGAAGGTGAAGGCCAGATTTTAATTTCGCACTCAAACCACAAATAAAGGCATTCTCCCACAGACTGGAGTGCAGGTCGTAGGGGGTAAAATGTGGATTATGGCAACCAGGAAAGATAGATCAAAATTAGTATTGTGGGACTCGGTGTGCAAGGAAACTGAGGCATCCTGTTTGTTGACAGTACAGAAGTGACGATGGTTATTAATTCGAATGTTAAGGGCACAACTTGTTTCCCCCACATAAAAGACGTAACAGAACTTGCAGGTTAGGATGTATATAATATTAGATGTGTGGCATGTACTCGTGGAATTGAGGGTGTACCTACCATTAGCAGTATTGATAGTGATTGTGGGAGAAGTGATGAAAATGGAGCAGATCTTACATCTGGGTCTCTGGCATGTCTGGGCGCCGGTTTGGTGTGGTGGCAAGGAGGGATTCGTACGGACCAAGATGTTTCTAAGATTAGGTAAATGTTGAAAAACTAATCTAGGTTTGATGGCGAATATTGATGTTGTGTCTGGGTCAGATTGGAGAATGTGAAAATTAGAGCGTAGGAAACAATTTACCTTAAATTGCCCTCCCGGTTTTCCTTTGTACTAGTTTTATATATATATATATATATATATATATATATATATATATATATATATATATATGTATGTATGTATGTATGTATATTATTCAGTGAAACCTCTCTAAAGCGGAAAGCGACGAGGAATTAAAAGTAGTCCGTTATAAAGAGGTATCCGTCTTACAGATGATTCAATATTTTCTTATGTAAATTAGTAAACAACGTCATAAGCAACCAAAAGAACATACACTGGTGCATCAATATATTATACTGTATGCATATAACTAAGATCTTACTTACATTACCCTCCGCCGTCTAAACTATATTTTATGTTCAGGGCACAACTTAAAAAAATATATTTCATATTTTTGGCAATTTTCGATTATACCTACATATCCTTTGTATGTTTGTGAATTAACTGGAATCATGTAGTGTCTTTTAGAGAGATAGAAAAGAGAGAAGTGTTTTTGTTTTGCGTAATTATTTTCTTCCATCTCCTCTTTATTGTCTTGCGCCGTTTCTTCGCTATTTTATCATCAGAGTAAGTTTCTTCCTTCAACCATATTATTTATCCGGATGTGCACGAAAAAAAATCTCCAGTTCCATCCGTGTTAAAAGTGTTTCCCGGACTATAATTACGAACTATGAGCAACTTGTCCAACAATTCTATATGATAGTCGGCAAGTTGACAATCAGTCGGTTCTCTTTGAAAGGTCCGTTATAGGAGGTAAATATTGCCTACAAATGGCAGAAAATACTGTCCGTGTCCGCAATATAGACCCAGTGAAGAAAATGCACCTCGAACCCGACGGTCCAATTTTCGCCGCCATCGGCCCGGCGTCGAGGGTGTGATAGTCGGGAAAAAGTAGCATTTAAAGGTGGTCCACCGACGACCCAATGCCAAATGGGCGCATTAGGCAAAAAATCCTGTTGTCAAAGTGGCCTAAAGAACAAAGCTAGGAGTGATCTAACTAGCTTAAACTGATCCTTGCAGTGTATCAATCACACCAGTACATTTTGTAAAAATGATTGGCAAAAAAGTGGGAAAGATTTTTTGCCTCCCTTGTCCAGACTATGGGGTTGTAATTTGGTCATGACTGTGGAAAATGCCGATTATGTACTAACAAGGCGGGGATATTACGGTAAGAGTAGTCGAGAAGGCGGGCCACTAACTATCTGAGACAGTCAGCAGAAAACAATTGCAACTAAAATCAGTGATAGTCACGATACATCTACAATAGTCATTAATTTCTTCATTATAGAGATTAAAAAATCATTTGCAAATGTCAGTTACGATAGTCGGGCTTCACTCGGCACTTGTTTTGAACCCGACTCTACACCGACGGTGGAAATGTGGGCGGTAGCATTTGAATGGGCCGAATTCTGGCCGAGGACTGTAAAATTAAAAATTAAAAAATTCTGGCCGCTCTAATATTAAAATATGCTTATTACATTAAAACATATTTATCTCTTAATTTGATTCGTCTTTTTACAGAAATCTGTAGTGAAAAATATCAAAAAATACAAAGCAAGCAAATACAGTGAAATTAACTACATTTTTCATGTTCTCGTTTGCATGTTGAAAACATGAAATTTTAAACTATATTTCAACGAACATTTAATTTCGTTGTTAGCAACAGTTCACACACATTTTGGTGTCAGAGTCCTTTAAATAACTTTCAGTTCTAGAAAACATCAAACACACACTCGGGGCCCGAAGGCCCAAGAAACCCAGTCGCCACCCCGCTGCTACATTGAAATTTGGCAAGGATTAACCTCCGGGGTGCTTTGACTAGGTAACTATTTGTTAAACAACTTGTCTACGAGCATGTTTAATTGTATCCAATATTATAAAAAGGATTTATAAAATTTGTAGAATTTATTTGTTCTTAAATAAAATCTAGCATGATTGAACAAACAAATTATTTAATTAATTTAATTACCAGTCCAGTCTAAAATAACTGACTATTAAACATATATATGTAAATATATATATATATATATATATATATATATATATATATATGAGCTCCTGCGTAGCCTAGTCGGTAGCGCGCTCGACTTCAGTGCGAGCGGTCCCGGGTTCGATTCCCGATGGGGGCTCAAATATTTCGGTGTTGACCCAGCATCGTGAGGCCAATTGGGGAGCTGCTGCGAATAAAAGACAGTGGCGATCACAGTGAGAGCTTCGGCTCTCCTCTCCCAACCCGTCTGGTCAGCGTGGGAGCAGTAGACCAACTCCTCCCTTCGGGGAGAGGCCTCATCCACTAGTGGATTGAATATGGCTGTGATTTATTATTATATTTATTATATATATATATATAAAGATAACAAGAATGAAACCTAACTCTAGCTAATTACCCCCAAAATATCTCTTTTAACTAATGATACAAGAAATAATTAAAAAGTGAAAGATAATAATATAATTAGACAATAAGATATATGATATAATATATAAAGAAAGAAAAATAAGATAGGATGAAATATAATAGAAATAATACAAAGATAAAGAATAAAGATAATACTAATAAGATAAGATACACGTTATAATATAACTTTTACTATTAATAACAACAAGAAGGTAAAAGTGTGACTAAGCTATCTATATTTCAACCTACCCTAACTAGCACACTTGTGATATAAACAAAATTTAATTTAGGAACCACTGTAACAAGATCAATGACAAGATTAATAGTAAAAAGCTACTAACCAATTTGATTATAATATTACAATAGATAAATATTAATATAAATGGAAAGAAGTACACAATAAACCTAACAAAATAATATATTAATTATAAAACCTAACTTAATTGAGATGGGGATTAAGCCAAGTAGATTAGACTCAAAATACCCAATTGTGACTATGAAGAGATCCTAGCTGTTTATATGGAAAATAAGCTGATTTGCCCTATCTAAAATAGAAAGTGTTAAAAACATGAAGACATATAGTTTATATAAATCTAACCCTAATATCCTATCTAGAGGGTCTAACTAGGCTAGCTATCTAAAAGCCTATCCTAACCTCTGCATGACAACTATAATAAAACTTGAGTGACCATACAATAACGCAAACAGTTTCAACGTTAAAAATCAGTACCTGACTTATAATCTCTAATTACAGAGGATATAAATTACAATAAGATGGTCGCTCTTTAGCTGATTTCATCCACCTTCTTTTGAGAACGGCAGCAACCCTTATCAACTTACATTAACATCATTGTAAAGACACAATTATACCACCTGATTGCCGTTCTTTTCAAATTAGCTATTTAGCATTTTATTTAAATTTACATTACCAGAACATAATGATATATTAACCATTGCCCTGCAAAAATTGTTCAAGACTCTCTTGAAACACGATTACAAAGGTCACCAAATGCATAACTCAAATAATTGTCAAGAAGAATGTTCCTAATTGAGTGTCCTTGAAATGGTAGTCTTCTTTCCGCAAGATGAAGATCTCTTGGGCAGTGGAGAACGACGTCTTCTGGTGAAGCAATCTGTCCACAAAGGCAGTAGGCATCCTAGCGAAGACCAAGTTGACATAGCATTTCATTATATGGGCCATGTCCTGTGACAAACTGGAGTATGCCACTATCTAATTGGAAAAAGAACTCATTCAGTCTTTCATTAATATCCACCCACCCTCTAATAGCCAGTTATCTACAGGATCGTTGTCAAAATGTGGTACTATCTGGAGTATCATCTGTTCCTCACAACCTCTGAAATACCACAGCGAAATGTGCTATTGCCGTTGCTTTTCGTATTGTACATAGATGATCTTGCTACCGACTTGGTCTGCAACTCCAATGGACTATTGCTATTTGTAGATTATTGCAAAATATTCAGAGAAATAGTCGAACCTCATGGCGCTAAATCGCTGCAAAGTGATATTGATCGCTTTAGTGCACGGTGTAATGACTGGTGTTTAAAAAATAACCTCCAGAAATGCAGCGCACTCCTACTTCTTTAACCCTTGTATGCATGCCTTTTTGTACCTATACATTTACATAGCATGGGTCCAAAAGACCCGTATTCTATTTTTATGGGATATTATATCAAGTTGCCATCTTATATACTGTGAACTCACTGAGCAGTGGATAAGTTTAAAATCATTAATTTTAATCATAATATTCAAAATAATTGAGAAAATTAGAATTTAGCAATTTTAATATAATTATTGTAAATAGTATCATGAAATGGAAATAAAACCAGCCACCATGTTTGGATAAGAATGGAGCAGAGTTGTAGGTAAATAATACTGATGAAATGCTACGAAATAGATGACGTCAATTGAAAAGTTGTACCTTTGAGCAAATTGCGCCGGTCGAGTGGCCGAGCGGTCTGCGGCGGTAGACCATCGGTTCGAAGGTTCCGGGTTCGAGTCCCGGCAGGGGCATGGGTGTGGATTTTAACAGCTAAAGGCGAATCGTGACGAGTCGAAGTCCAAAGTTACTAGACTAACCCATATATAAATAAAGTTTTAAAGTTTGAGCAAATTGCTTTACTTCTTACGATGAGAACATATCCTTGCGCCCTAAATATCTAAAGCACGTTCCAGACAAAGCCATGTCAGACTAAGCACCACACATACACACTTACAGCCTTGCAGGAAGGACATAAACCGACCAGCCATTACTTATCCTCCTGTGTGGTATCGAGATTCAGAGCGCCGACTTCATCCCAGATCGCTGCGAAGTAAATTATACTTTTCTTTTTCCAAGTTCGACTTGTGATTATTCTGAAGGCTGTTCAACTTATAGACATCTCTTCACCACACATCTGACTTCAACATACATTCAGGCATGAATTTGGGATTTATTCTGCATTGTAATTCTGAGCGTCTGACATAGGCTAGACCACCCAAAAATAGTTTTTGTTTAAATTTGAACAACTTTGTTATAATTTCGCTAACTCTGCCCATCGTTAGTAAATGTGGTGATTTAAAATTGTAATTAATCTTATGATCAATTACAAAGAAATAATCCCTTTCGCAGCCAAGTAGCTCCCATGAATGTCAGAGATTCGCTCCGTTAAAACATCGAATTATCTGTACAAAGTTTCCCCCAAAAAGCACTGTCTCTTTCAAGATAAGCATGTCTCTCCAACCATTCACATTTCTCTCCATACTGTAATTTCTCTGCAGACAAAGACATTAATTCCCCCAGTTATTTAAAGTATTTCTGCAGACATTCATTTTCTTTTCTGCGGACGTTCACATGGTGGAAGGCGTAAAATTGATTCCAGAATTATTAGAAAATGCCATCATTGATAGCACGTAGAACATGCCGTAACCATGCAATAAAAATAAAAATAACTCAAGAACTTTATGGTTTAATTCCAAGGCATGTATATTCCTGCATATACGTGAATATAATCTGTCTATTCTTCAATTACATGTCATCGGTTGCCTGTCTAGTAATACATAACTTCATATAATATACTCCAACCTCAGAAAAGCTTTTGATTCGATTAGTCATGTTAATATGTTACATAAACTGTCTTATAGGTTTAATATTCACGGTCAGTTCTTATCCTTAATTAAAGATTACCTAGCTGACCGCCAGCAACGTGTTGTTCTGTCTGGCGCAGCATCTCAGTGAAGTATTATTACATCTGGAATACCATAGGGATCCGTCCACGGATTCTTGCTTTTTATTCTGTTCAATGAACGACCTTACGGACCACTACACTGAATCTTCAAGTGACATTCTGACATTCTTATGTATGCCGATGACTGTAAACCTTTTAGAGACATTAAAACTCTTGATAATGTAACGCAACTGCAGTCAGATATTTTAATTTTCTCTTCGTTGTGCGAAAAATGGCAGTTCAAAATTAAGACTGATAAATGTACTGCCTTCACAAATAGTTTTAAGAAATGTCCTCTTCAAAGTTATCATCATCTTAATAAAACCCCTATTGTCAAAGTTTCATACATAAAGATCTCGGTGTTCTGGTCGACTCAAAGCTGACTTTTGTCGCATTACTATGTCTACTAAAAAAGCAATGAAAATTCTAGGTTTACTATATCCATCGTAGATTTGAAGGATCCTACAGCACTCAGTTTATTTTACAAGATGATTGACTCAGTTTATTTTTAATAGACATTTCAGATCTAGTGCTGTTCTTCACGAGCTTTTTTCGAGTTCCTGTAAACTGCGCTCGAAGTAATGGCCTGTTTGCTCTGCGAACACCCAGGCTTGCTATTGTACAGCATTCCCTAATTTACACGTTTTCTCAATATAACAAAGTTTCAAATTACCTTGATTTTGATCTACCATATACCGTTCCATAAAACCTAGTATCCATATCTGATTTAAGTTGAGGTAATGATTTTTGTTTTGTATATGTCTTTCTTTTTGGGTGTGTGTGTGTGTATTGTTGATGTATTTGTTCATTTTATATTGTATTGATTGTTTACCTTTACAACCCAGTGTGAAATGGCCATTAGTGTTGAATACATTATTGTTATTATTGTCAAAAGAAAAAAAAATAAGTTTTAGTGATAATCATTTATATGCTACTAGCAGATAATAAGGGAAAATTATTAACCCACAAAGTCAAAGGCAGTACAGAATTAGGAAAGTTAGTTGCAAGTCAAGAAGCTAGATATACGAGACAAGTAAGAGATCAACATACATAAGAGTTTTAACATAGGGAATGATGGCAAAATGAACAAGATGGAAGATCAGAGTGTCAGTTGTTTATGTGAAACGTCTCAATCAGGCACTGACACTAAAGTTAATGACGACTTGGAAATTCACGTTATATGGGTACAATAACTGAGGTAAAGGTGTTTAAAAATGTATGGAGCGAAGAATATTCCACTCATGCAGAAGAGTATCGAATTTAAAGGACGATAAGGAAAGGCCGAAGGAAGTTGATTTACAAACAAAATCAGGTATTTTACATAAAATGCTGAAGAAAAAAAAAAGGATGTCGGACTGAAAATGTTTGTTGTTCTCAAACATTAAGAAGTTACTTAGATGAAACAAGTAAAGAATTTTCTGTTAGAATATTAGGAGAAGTATCTCATAAAAATCTAATTCCTAATAGTAAACAGGTGGGGGGGAGGGGAGGACAGAAGTGACCTGAGATTAGTAGTGTAACGAAGTGTTCTGTGTGTAGAATTTCGGCGAATTCAACAGAATGTAATGGATGTCATATGGTATACTATCGTACTCGGACATATAAATGACAACATTGGAAATGCCATAAACAACAATGTTGTGATATTCAGATGCAACTGCTATGTGAAAATATTCTATGTAGTTTGAATAAGGATAACTATGACAAAGCAGTACGGAAACGCGAACAATGTCATAGAATATTACAGAAATACCGATTTAACGATGAAGATTATGATGTCTTCACTAGTTTATATGGCAGATCAATCTTAAAACAATTTAAAGATGAAAAAGGATAAAGAAAACGATTCAAGGAGATGAAGATGAACAGGGAATAGTAGTGCATGAGTTCAATAGTGAAGGTAAAAAGCAAGAATGTAGTACAAATCAAAGATTGCTGATGATCAAGGAACAAATATGATGAAGATAGTAGGAATGAAGGAGTAACGTAAAGAACTGATTTTACAAGTTACCTCGTAATTTATACAAGAAAGAAGCATGTTAAATTGTTCATGACATAGATATCCATGAACACCATTAACATAAAAATGCGAATTAGAACAGAAGATCTTTATCTAAAAGCTAATGTGAAAAAAAAAAATGATTTTATTCTTTAATTTAAATCAGTTGAAATTTTAATTATTTATTTAGTTTCAGATACATCTGGAATTGACATTTTACACTGGAACTAAATAACATTGCAAAAAACTAAATAGCACTACTACAAACTAAATAACATTAAATTAAATTATAAAACGACAGATAACTCAGCAAAAAACAAACAAACAAACAAAAAAAAAAAAACCATGACGATTATAATACACAAGAGAAACAACTCAGATATTGATATTTAGCGCTCGACGGAAAGTGCTTTCGGTTCCAAAAATGTCAATATTTGAATCAAGATTATTATACATATTTACAAGTCTACAGAATAAGAAGCGACGCAGTAGCGCCTAGGCGTGGCACAATGAAGCAGGTTATTATTTCTTGTTATTCGCAAGGGAACACGAAAGTAAAATTTAGATACTAACTCTCCAGTTCTAAGATTCCCATTTAGTTATCTTGTGTAAGTACATCAAATCTGCCAGCTTCTGACATGAAGAGGGAATGTGAAAGCCAAGAACGGATAGCTTGGGCTTTCTTAAGCTACGTACAGATGGTATTCTTCTTTTGGCTATAGCAGGAAAGAAGTTCAGAACAGAATCAATATGAGATAGATTAGAAATACTAGTCATGTTCCAAATTGGGGAGAAATATTCAATTTTAGGGGAAATTAAGGTTTTGCAGAACATACTTAATGAATGGAGGTCTTTAATTTATGTAAATCTATAAAGAAGACTAAGTAAGCGCATAGAACTGTTAGTTATAGAGGTCACGTGATCAGCAAAGAAAAGTTTTTCGTCAAATACCACTCGAAGGTCTTTTTGAGAGCAAACTTTGGCGATAGGATTATATCCAATGAAATAAGTAGGTGGGATTTGATGCTTCTTTAATGAAATAGTAAGAAAAGAAGATTTTGAGGGATTTATTTTCGAGTTCCACGCATTGCACCAGTCCAAGAGGTTAGAGATGGAATTTTGGAGATCAGTAACAGCCTGTAATGATCTGATTTCTCGAAATAATTTACGGTCGTCAGCAAAAAGGAGAATTTTGGTTTCAGATGACGAGAAATAAGATGGGAGATCGTCCATATATAGAAGGAAAATGAGAGGGCCCAATACACTACCTTGAGGTATACCAGAGAGAACGGGAACAAATTTAGAAGAGGATATAGAAAGAATAACACGTTGTTCGTGGCCAGTGAGATAGTTTCGCAATAACGAAGGGAAGTTACCATGGATATTAAATAGGTGGGTTAGTTTGTGAAGAAGAAGATTACATTCAATTCTGTCAAAAGCCTTACTTAGATCTAGATAGATGACATCAAGTTGTGTGTTACTGGACAGGGATTGAGTAGCAATTTGGAAATTTAATACAATGTTTCTAACTGTTATCAGTGAAATTTTTGAATGTCAAGAATGAGTAGGAAAAATCTGTGACAGTTCCATTTATTTATAATGATTGAGCAGAAGTCAATTACATGCTTATACGAACAGAAGTAACAATATTATGCTTCACAGTTAACAAATCAAAAGGGTTCATAAAGTTGATATAAAGTGTTTAATATGTTTCATTTGTGTGTAATAATAACGTCTTGAAGAGAATATAAGCTACTCCTGTGTTTAAGTTTATTGCTGTACCTTAATGCACAACTATTTTCAAGTGTCTTAGTTCATCATAACTCGTACTTTATTTATCTGCGACTTTTCTCATGCTCTACATCTAGAAACCCTTATACACTCAGGCAGAGACCAAGATGAGAGAAAGAATGTTGGATAGAATTGGTGGATAGAATGATCACCAATGTAGAGACCAAGTTCTTTTGTTTCAGAAATAGTAAGTCTGAAGAAGGCACTGTTAAGGTATTAAAATTGCAAAGTCGATTCTGTTTCTCGTTCAGTGGTAGTGCTTCTTGATCAATTTCTCAGCATTATATATGTTCGTTGGCATAATGGAAAATTATATGGTATTTATAATCAAAGTTACTAATATAAAAACCATAAGAATAAAAACTTAAAACTCACATCGTCAAAAATTACACAGTATCCCGTCAAGTCTCCTGTCAGTAAGTCATGTGAAGAAAAACTGATTATATTTATTTCTGTGTAAATGTGTGTATAAATATTTCTTTGCTTTTCAACACTTGACAAAGTTAAGCAGATTGTACGAAAAATTGTGACGTTTAATAACTCTCCCATGTTCGAAATAGCTTTTCTCTTTGGTTACGTTGACATATACTATGTTTAAAATCAAACAGGGAACATTCAGAAGTTAATTAAGTAATGTCCTGTAAGTATATTGAGTGCATTTTAATGTCCTGTGAGTAATTTTCAGTGCATGCTAGAAGTCTTGCGATGATTTTCATAAGCATCTCATCTTCATATGTATCTTTCAATTTGCACTAAGTTACAGTTGTGTACTAGTAATTTTGAAGTATTAGTCCTAAAGAAGGTGCACAGATACCACTGAACTTACCTCTTCTTGTCTGTAATTAAATATCCTGTTGTACTTCGCAGGATAACCAACAAACTGCCCCTTGAGAAAAGCAATATAAAAAATAGAAGTGTAGTAGTTAACAAACTGAAATAAGTAAATTTTCAGAGTCAAGCTATCATCGAATTCAGTCTGCGTTCGTAACAATTCCATTTCCGTTAGGTACTCGGCCAGCCAATTGTAGACCTAAAAAAGAGAAATAATATTACATTAAAAAAAAACAAAAAACTTAAATTAAGACGTGCATTATATTGAACATGCATGAACGATTAAGTGATTTTACGCTATATTTTCAAATCATGGGGATGCGAGGCTCAAATTAGGAGAGTTGTTATGTATGATAAACATTCACTCATGATCTGCTTGTGTAATCAACACTAACACAAATACGTTATATCGTTGTAATATGTGCAAAAGAGAAAAAAGAAACAACAGAACTATTTTTGTAGCGAAAGAAGTTTGAATAAACAAATCGTGAGCCATAAACTAAATGAACCGAAACTTTAAATAAAGAAGGAAGAAAGGAAAGGAAAGGAAAGGAGAATCTAAGTTAATAAAGAAGTGTGATGTAAGTTGAATTTAATATTAATACATTATCAAACAAAAACAGGGTTTATTTAAAAGAGAGAAAGTGTCTTTAACGTATTGATCTAAACGTTGAGGCTTTCACATTAACCACATGTGCGTGAATGATATGTATAGAATGAATAAGGCTTTAAAAATGAAGGTTAGAAAAAGCTTATAGAATGAAGTTTAAGGTATAAGACTTCAAAAACATTGTTTTAATCTTGAGGAATAAGAATATCTTGATTATGGTATATGGGGTTCATAGGTATACAGAAACGTGTTACGTGCATCCTATACCACAACATAATAAAAATTCCACGTAACATACTACAATGATACAGTTCATACAGAAGCATGTTACTTGCATACTATAACATAACATAGTAAAAATTCCACAAACACAATGCAACGATATTGTACCAACCACTATCACTCTCTATGCGAAGCAATTTTATTTAAAATTGGGAACGTTAGTTTCTTTTTTTTTCTGGGTGGATAAATTAACTGCATCATTTAAAAATATCCATTACCGTGGATATTCATTACAATATTCATCAACTGCATCATATAAAAATATTCATTACAATGACCGATATTGAAAGCGACTAAAGCAGTTTTTCAATATAGTACATTGCATTGTCAAAGATGACTTCTACGTCTCAAAGATGAGGCTGTTCATTTCAAGAACAAACTACGCTGGCTGGATTAGGAATGAGTGCTAAAGCGCGGAGGAAATGCCCAAGAGCAGTGAGTTGCTAGCCTTTCAGGTTGGCGAGGTCAGTTCTAAATACTGACTATATATGCAGGTAGAAAAATATTACGCGTACAGAATGAATCGTTCAGATATAAGCAAAAATGCAGCACGAAAATAAGTTACCAGTTCAGCATATACAGGAATAATTAAAACTATAAAAACATGGTAAAAATAGCTTGCCTAGAAAAGTTCGCCCAATAATAAATAAAATAAAATAAAACTACTTATGTATACATGCACAAGTTCAGACATATGGAAGAACATACAACATAAAAAATACAGCAAATAGTCACAAATAATACCAGTTGTATGCATAAGTTTTTGCCGGTTTTGTTGGTAAAGAAAACACGTAATTTTCAAGGGAAATTAATGTTGTTTTATTCAAAATATTGGCCATCGGCTTCACACATTTCGCCCATCTTTCAGGTAATTGATGCATACCATGCCAGAAAAACTGCTTGTCTTTTGCGGCCAACCATTCGTCGAGCCATTTTCCAACGTCTTCGAAATTGCTGAAGTGCTGCTCTACGACCACTGATGCGAAGAGGTGATAGTCAGATGGCGCCAGGTCTGGGGAGTACGGCGGGTGCGGAAGGATGTCCCATCCAAGCGATTTCAAGGTGTCTTTCACTGATTTTGCTGTGTGAGACGGCGCATTGTCGTGTAAAACAATAACTTTGCCATGTCCTCGGGCCCATTCCGGTCGTCTTTCGATCAATGCGTGATTTAAATTAATCATTTGTTGGCGATAGCGTTGTGCATTAACGGTTTCGCCGGGCTTCAAGAGTTCATAATACACAATACCGCTTTGGTCCCACCAGACAAAAAGCATGGTCTTCTTACCGAAGCGATCTGACCTTGGTGTTGAAGGACCGGCTTCGCCAGGTGAAAGCCACGATTTTTTCCGCTTCGGGTTTTCAAAATAAATCCATTTTTCGTCACCCGTCACAATTCGATACAAAAAGGATTTTCTTTCGTGGCGCTGAAGTAGCATTTGACGATTTTCCATTTGACGTTCATTCAAAGCGTGTGGGACCCATTTACCCAGTTTATTGATCTTCCCCATTGCTCGTAAACGTCTGCTGATTGTTTCTTGTGACACATTTAATGCTTTTGCCAATTGCTGTTGAGTTTGAGTTGGGTCATCCTCCAATAACACCTGCAATTGCTCGTTTTCGCACTTTTGTGGTCTACCAGAGCGCACACTGTCTTTCACATTGAAATCACCACTTTTAAATTGTCGATACCATGTCTCACATGTTCTAATCGATGGAGCGTGTTCACCATATGTTTCTACCAGCACACGATGACTTTCAACAGCCTTTTTCTTTTGATTAAATAAGAAAAGCAATGCGTACCGCAAATGTTCTTTTTCAGGCACAAACTTCGACATGATCACTGAACGATAAAACAAAGACGCTAGTGTTTGGCGGACTCGACTTGTGTGTGTTTGTAGTTTAATGTCAGACAAACAAAATGACGTATGTGTCAAATGAATACGCTGCGTAGTTTTCGCTGGCGCCATCTCTTAGGTAAACCGGAAACTACTTATGCATACACCTGGTACATGTGCATGAGAGAGGGGAGACAAGTTAGAGAAGGTAACGTGCAATGGTTCAGCTACCATTTTAAATATAAAAACTGAAAATCGGCAGCAGAATTGTCAGGTCAGACGGGCGGTATAGTTAAGTTTGAAAGGAAATATTTAAAGGGGAACGGAACATGGAAAGCAACGAAATAATAATAAAAGTAAACTGAAAATAATGACATTGACGAAAATAATAAACAGAAGAAAGGAAAGAGGTTGTGAGAAATAAAAAAAGAATAATACAATTAAAATTCACAATGCACAGTAAACAGTTAAATCAAGATAAGAAAAGGAAGAAAAATGTTGCGAGCAGAGATGTACAACGCAATTTAGGTCTGGTTCACGCTTGGCAAATAGAATAGAGATGTATCTCCGAACAAGTGTCACAAAGTAGAAGTATATAGAACAGAAAATTACTTACATATGAAATCTCTAATTGTTGCGTTGTGAAAAAAAGATTTTAAATTATTAAGACATTATCGTTTTGAACAAAGTTTTCCATTTTTGCAAGTGTTAACGTAAAAGGACAGGAAAGTTAGAAAAGTAGAGAAAAAATAAACATAAAAAAAAATCTCTTTTCGTATGTGAGGTAAATATGTTGAAAACAAATGCCAGATGCAAGAGATGTGAAAAGTGGGTACGGCAAGAACCTGATAATTTTATCTAGTTTCGAGAAAAACAGGTTTAAAGATTGGATAAGGCATTGTTCCTTGTGGAGAAACCCATGCTCACGGTGTTTGTACATCACAAAGCCCACATGGCACGAGGACGATTTCAACTGACGACACCATGCAAACCATTTATTTTCATTACTCCAGGACAAATAAAAAAATCATTATAGTCTTTTCCTTGCTGCAAGTTCCCAACTCCCCTACACCTGCTCTTCTCCATAACATTTGTTCCTCACCGAGCCGCCGTACCTCAGTGGTGGAGCATTGGCGTAGAATTCGGCTGGTCGGGTTCGATTCCAGAGACCGACCATCCTGACAGGTTTTTTTTTGTTTTTCAGCCACACGAGGCAAATGCCAGGATGGCACTTTCAACACAGGCCCTGGCCGACATCTTCCTGAATCCTTTCCGTCCCCTATCCCGGTCTTAGATGCTTAAAGGCCATAAATACAATTCACTACTTTTTTCTTTTTCGTACAATGATGCATAGATCTTTATTTTTGATACATAGTAAAAACAAACCCAAAATCGGGTCTAGAGCCTAGGGGTGGCAGACCACCTATAAAAAAAAAAAATTAAAATTAAAAAGAAGTAAGCAAGTAAAGTAAGTAAGTAAGTAAGAAAAAAAACACAGAGAGGGAGGGAGAGGTTACCAAATTCCTGCTCACGTTGTGGCAATAGTTTTCTTTAATAAACATACGTGGATGGATGAGAAAAAATAGGGTTACAACAACAAATAAAAAAACACAGCATGATCGGGCATGAATTGATTATGTACTCTAAGAAGTCTCAGTCTCAGTCTCAGTGTCTCAGTGTCTGTCTGTCTGTCTCTCTCTCTCTCTCTCTCTCTCTCTCTCTCTCTCTCTCTCTCTCTATATATATATATATATATATATATCACTTCTTTTCCACGTAATCAGCAAGGCAATTGAGACATTCATCAGACCGCTGGACTACCTTGTTGATGCCGGCTTGGCAGAAATCATGTCCCTGCCCATTGACTCACTTCCTTGGCAGCTGTCTTGACTTCATCGTCGGACAAGAACCGTGTTCCCGACAAGTGCACTTTCAGCTGAGAAAAAAAGGAATAAGTTACTGGAGGCCAATTCCGGGCCGTATGGGATGTGGCTCCACACTCAGTACCCGAAACGTTGCAACAACTGTTGAGTCTGGCAGGCAG
The DNA here is from genome assembly GCA_022664845.1 of Lepisma saccharinum. Classification (NCBI taxonomy): domain Eukaryota; kingdom Metazoa; phylum Arthropoda; class Insecta; order Zygentoma; family Lepismatidae; genus Lepisma; species Lepisma saccharinum. Next base: position 20,337 of record JAGDQP010004108.1, on the reverse strand, counting down.
TGTGGACTCTGGTAATGTCACAAATGAATATAAACTTACGAAAAAAATACTAAATTGTAAAAGGACAGCTCCTATTCCCGCAAAATATTAAAATGTTGCAGGATGGGCCTCCAACTTTCCAGGACTAACGGAAAAGAGGAAAGAATTTCATAACATTTACATTTCCAGGCCTGAAGGATTTCAAAACTCCAGGATTTTCAGGTTTTGCAGGACGCGTTGGAACCCTGTATGTATCCGACTGTTAGACGAAGCGGGATGATGTTAAACTATGTTTGTGTTCGTGTAAGTGTTTGGACAAACCTAAAACAGGATTGAAATTTTTAGCATCTTTTAAAGTGTTCTTCAACCATACTTGTCAAATTTCTCTTTCGTCATACCGATATGTTTAATCACACTCATAGGTGATTTTGTAAACTGCTGAAAAGTTTCAGTGGTCGGGGGCCATATTCCATCTCAATTTAGGCAGTTCAAGGAGATATTGTACGGGTGGAGTCAAAGAGCTTGATAATTATTTATCTATGAACTCTTTACGGAAATTTAAAAGACCCATTACCGAAAAAACAAAACAAAATAGTGAGATGTGCTTTCTTAAAGTTCACAGTTAACAGTTACTGAAGTTTAAAACGTGGTACAAAGAATCTACATAATTCACAAAAAACAAATTTATGACTTTTACATGAAAAAAAAAAAGAAAGAAAAAATAGCAAATTGTCGGCACCAACTAGGGAACCTGGGATTGAAACACCCGAACTCACAAGATATGAGTCCCATGGTTTTTTTTCTACACCCTGCTGTAACATTAGAAGTTCACAATATTGAACATATTTCAAATGTATGAGAATATTTATCTGCACACATTTGAGAAAATGGATAATGTACCATTACAAATAGCTAAATATTACAAGGTTTGCCAGAATGAATTGAAAACTGGCAAACATTCTACAAAGGGTGCTTTTTCGCTCGAACAAAAATTCTGGTGCGAAAATATGTTTTTCCTGATGAATGTGATATGCTGAGATCAGAAAGGACGATTATTCATCTCTGCATTGCTATCTTCCTTTCCAAACTGTCCAATGACTGCTCGAATACTGTATTGTACAAAAGACTGGAAACACTCTTATAAGTCGTAAACGCGTGAAGGTAGTGAGACAAAAATTGAATGAAAGTAACGTGGATACTGCGTTACCAGATGCGGGAGATGAGAATCATGGCAGCCACCATCTTGGAATTTGTAATGGAAAGTGGGCCATGTGACATACCGTTTTAGGTTACCTTGTTTCAAGAAATCCAATAGGAACCCTGAACGTTGGGATTTTACGTTCTACAACATGTGCACAAAGTGGTATACATTTGGGCAGACACAACCCCACTACTTCTTTAGAAAAAAAAAAAAAACAAACAAACAAACAAACAACCATTGGATCCTGCGAAACACATTGGATCTAACAGCGACGCAGGTATGCTTGAATCCATTGCTGGAGACAGTGGCGTAGGTATCGGGGTGGGGGGATATATATCTTGACTCCCCTTGACTCTACCTTTATGAACTTGGGAGGAGAGTATTTCCAGAAGAAAAGAATTAAGTTATGTTTGGAAACATATAATTGTTAGTTAAATTATAAAATCAATTGTAAGGGTGGTAACAGCACTATAGCTTACGTCCGTCCAGATATAATTGTAAGTTTATACCACATAAAGGTAGATGTGATAAATAACCATTAGGACAACTACTAAAAAAAAAAAAAATACTTTGACAATCATATCGATTAAGCCGGTAAAAAAAAACGATTTCTAGACAGTAAGGAGAAAAGAAATTCATGTGCTGACAGTCCCAACGAGAGCAGAACGGAGAAAATTCTGAATACATAACATTTAAAGCAGTTATTTTCTACGTAGAGAAGAAATAATTTTAACAGACGTCCTCGTCACATTAGATATGAATTATAAACTAAAATTACACACACTGGAAATTTCAGTTGTAAGATCTAATGTGATCTTTGAAATCATTAGGGTGAAGAAAAACTTTTGGTAAATTTTATTTTCTGTGGGCAATATTAGTAACCTTTGATTTCGGTCCGTCACGATTATATGAGGGCAACGCTTGTTAAATTTCACAAACATCCATGCCCTAGGTAGAATTCGAACCGGCAACCTTGGAGACGCTAGCTTAATGCTTCAGATCACACGACTACCTCGATCGGCTATAAGGGGAGAAGAGTTCAACCATTAAAATCAATAATTGAAATTTCGGATCAAGTTTCAATTAAGGAACTTTTGCGTGATTAACTGTAGCTAAATGATCTTCTGCTTTAGTGGATGAAACTCTTACTGTCACCTATGTCGTTAATTACGTCAATAATGAATATGTGATATCTTCTTAAAAAGCAATTTATTCATGTGACTCAGTAACAATCTGGTAGAACTTCCCCGAAAGTGGTGTTGTCCGGAAAGATGTGGAGAAATAATATCGGGAGTTAGCGAAAACAATTTATCATATCTCATTGTATACGCGGATGATGTAGATTTAATAGTGTCGCGACATAACCATTTTTTTTGTTGCCCTCCAGTATGAAGGCCCTTTTAATATCTTAAATTTTCCAACTAGGAACATAGTTTGGCTTGAATTAGTTGAGAATCCAGATATTAGGATAAAGCGTCATGTACAGCATATTAAGAGATACTTAGCACCACGGCGGTGATTATTTTTGAAACTTATGTAGATTGATATTTATTGATTATTTGTGTGTATTTTTTTCATGAATGGTTGTATACTGTGTATGTATGGTTTTCTGTAATTGCAGGATCCTGGAATGTGTAAATGCTAAGGATAAGTGATGTACGAATTTGTAATCTGATGAGTGGCATGTATGATGAGATGTATGTTTGTTCAATTATTGTAAATCATCTGTAATCACCTTGTTGAGAATTGAGGCCATTCTTTAAGGTTTGAAAAAGATTAACCAGCGTATTGTAAGTACAGTTTACTTTATTCATATTAAGAAAAAAAAATGTTTTCCTGTTGAAGAATGTTGTTGTAGGTGGGGTGGGTATTTATATGTCGCGACATAAACATTTTTTGTTGTCCCCCCCCCCCTACTTTTTCGTTGTCCAAGTTTGGAATGATTTGTAAGTGCTCGATGTATTGTATTTCTGTGCTGAGATTACTCGTTGAAGTGGTCTGGCTGTGTGTGACGTCACATAGTGACGTGTGAGTAATCGTAGGTTATCGGGCACGTTCGTATTGATTCGTGTCACGTCCGCCATTTTGTTTACCTGTCGAAGCAACTGGTGTTGCACGATCAGTATGTAATGACAGGTAAGCCGCGTAGGTACCTTAAGTAATCGTGGAATTAGTAGATTCTTTTTGTGGACATTTGGTGTGGAATATCTAATTGGGAGATAGTCTGGAATTTATGGTAATGTCTTTTGAGTCACCTTGTGGTAGGTCAGGCGGTCTAATTCATTTATAAATAATTAATTAATGACCTGGAAAATAATTTGTGCTCCCAGTTGGATGTTCTACAGCAGTGTCCATTTCTTTTCCATAATGGTAATATATAAATATAATTAGAAGTGAAATATGTTGAGTATATGCAGTAACCTATTTTGTGTTCTTCTTTTTGTGATTCGAAATTAACTGTATTGCTAGGATTACGGATATTTTTACACAATTTGAAAAATTATTTGGATACATGCTCCACGTGGCTTCACGTAAGAATTTCGACAACCATTTTGTGGTATTGGATTTGAGTGGCCTTTAAACATTCATTTTGTGTGTTACATATATATTTATTGTTATTAAAGTATTTACTTGTTATTTAAACATTTGATTTTGAATTAGAAGTTAACAGAACCACCCAAAAACGATTACTGCTAATAATCCAACTCCGGTTGGCGCATGTCGTTGATGTCACGAGGACAATATAAATGCACTACAAAGTAACACCGATGTCTAAGTAGAAGCTTGCGATGAGATAGGTCTACAGGTAACCACAGAAATACTTGGGAGCATATGTAACAAGCAAAAACGAGGATACGAAAGAATAAAAGAAGCTTATCATCTGGTAACGCATGTTTCTACTCAGTTCAGAAACTCCTAACCTCGCTTACGGAAAGTGCATTTTTGTGAGATTATGGAAAGTGTAAAAGCTTCACTTATAGGCTATAGCATAAAAAATGTTGAAATATAAGAAGACGGATATAAAAGTATAAGCAATCCATAATCTTAAAATTAACCTAATTTGTGTTTGAAGCAATTATCCAGATTTATTTATTGAAAAATTTCACAGCTTACACTTAAGGTGTGTAATGAGTTTAATACATTTATAATTTATTTGCTATTTTATTCGATTAAATTAGTATTTCGCAACGATTAACCGTAGTACAAATTCGTAGTTATGTGAAGCTAAATCCATTGGAACCTTTTTCTGCTTCTCCTGTAAAGTTTCACATTTGGCACTTACAATGTTTGGCATTTCCACTCTTCAATTCACGACTAAAAACTCAATTTCATTACTTTTTTTAAAAATTTCATGATCAATGACTTAATTTCATGGCTTTCATAACATGTAGACACCCTGCAGTATGTTGTACCACTTTTGACAATTCATATCTTCGCAACTAATTTGTTATTTATGTGTAGTTTGTGATGTTAAAAGATTACTCTCAAGTCGTTTGTACAGGGTGAACAGAAATTCTGACATTAAAAAAAAAAGTCGAAAAATCCAATACTTCGGAAACGTTTTACTCTCTTCCACAACAAAGTACAGTAAAGTATTTCTTTACAACTCAGCCACTCCAGAAAATTTGAAACCAAGCAGCGAAAACTTGAAACATTTTTAACAATAATATGATTCCTTTGGTTGTACACAAAAGAGTATGACACAAAATAAATATCAAATAGTACCAAATATTTGTTTTACGAGCAAGTGAATTAGGAGTACAATGACAAGTTATATAGGTTAGTTTGCAGACGAGATTTTTCGAGATTATGACCTTCTAATTAGCAGCTTTGTAACGTACTGTATCTATAAATTTGTCATTGGTATTTGACTTGTGGTTTAGTTTGATTTTATTGAAGAATTTAAACTGCACTGTGCTCTGTGTTAACATAAAAACTACGAAGTTTTTATGACACGTCTGTTACCAAAATAACAAAACATAAATTCTAATGCAAGTACTCGATGAAATTTTAAATATCTGATGTAAAGTTAGTTTGCTTTTATTTTCTTCTGCAGAGATTTATGCAAATTGTCTATATTAGCTACTTTTAAGGGCAACGGACTGTTAGAATATTAATTATTATGTGTATTAGCTGTTTACTGACACGCGAATATGACGAACGTAGCCGAAGAACATAAAAAGAACTTACTTTATTAATTAATAAAACAATAGTCTTTACTGACAGATAATATTTAGACCGTATTATCGTTCTCCAAACAATAAGCATGCATTCTTCTACCATATGTTAGTTTTCATGCACCACAAGAAACGGTTAGATCACATTAGGTAGCGATTCAATTATATAGCTGAGAAGTAGTAATCTGTAGTAAATACTTAAGAAGACTACAACACAAACCATCCAGACCATTACTACAGATCATGCAGTATCTAGCATCGAAACATATAGCTTCAACCAGAAAGTATTTTACATCCTAATAGTTGTTTACATTGTTGACGTTCACTTCCACCATTACGTACATTGGATTTCACAAAATCCATGAAATTACAGTACCTTAACCTGATTTCTCGTTACTGGTTTCCTTTATACAGTATCCAGAAGAATAATTTCCAGAACCAATGTTTCCACCAGAAATATGCATTGTTCTACTATCCATAATCGTACCACGGAACGAACGCAAGTATCCACTATTCAAAACATCACATAGAACGTACTATCTATAAGTAACAGCTGACAACTGTTTATTATTTACTATTTCATGAACACAAATAAATTAGTAGTTCATTCTCAGCTGTGTCAAATCATTGGATTCAACGTCATGGCTAAGAGTTCATCAATCGTAGATAGCGCTTTCTGCTACCTCAACCATAGAGTATGTAAACTCATAGAATGTGCAATCTCTATTCTTAGAATCATCCTATCAATATCACTCCTCCTCCCTAAAGAAATGAAGAATCACTACTGAGTTCATTTTTTAACTTTAGTAATCAATACCCAAATTTTCCTTCATCTCGCTGTGGAATAAGTATCATCCATATCCAAAAAGTATGTCATGTTTAATATCCCTCACACTCATAATGCTGTACTGGCCTTCGGATCCTCCTAGATCTACGTAGAGAGGAGTAAGTCGTAGATGTATTTTCTGATTTCTGATCAGGAAAATCTAAATTCCACCAGTTATTTCCTTTATCATCAGATTTGCGCATCGCACTTTGATTTTCCTTAAATTTCTTTAACTGGTGTAAATGCACCCTACGTGTCCTCTGTCCCATAAGAACTTCTACCATTCTATTTCCAATTGTCTTTATTACCCTTGCTTTTATAAATTTAGGATTTTTGTGAGGAAGATTTTTGACTAAGACAGTGTCTCCTACATTTGGCAATAAACTGTCTTTTTCTTTCTGCTTACATTCCCAATATTCTTGTTTTGCTATATGATACCAACTATTAAACCTACTATTAGGTGAATATGATAATACTCATTCAGCAGGTGATTTTCCATTTAACATTGGTGTTTTTGCAAAACGTATATCAGCCTGTATTTCTTTTATGATTTTATTCCATGTGTTAGCAGGTGCATTCAGTAAACGCCTCTTTAGTAACATTTTAAGATCCTGAACTGCCCTCTCAGCTGCACCATTACTTTGAGGGTGGTAAGGTGGTGCATGCATCAACCGTATTCCCTGGCCACAACACCAGGTAGTAAACTTGTAACTAGAAAATGGTGGTCCATTGTCGGAAACCATCACAGTAGGAAAACCTACATAGTAGAACATGTCCTTTAATTTATTAATAGTTTCATTTGCTGATGTGGATTTTACCATCATAACTTGTACCCATTTGGAATAAGTATCGATAACCAATAGGTATTTTGAACCCGCAAAATCAAAGAAATCAATATGAATTCTTTCAAAAGGATACGATGGTTGTTTGCAGGAAGAGTAATACTTCTGAGTCCTAATTTTATTTTGAGATTGGCAATTGTAACATTGATTTAGAAAAGTTTCTAATTGCGTTGTCAATTGGGGCCACCAATAATAAGCTCTAATTGTTTCCTTAATTCTTTTGAAACCTAGATGTTGTTCATGTAAAGATTTCAGAAGATTGTTTCGCATAGTAGAAGGAACAACTAACTTAGTGCCTCTGAATAAACATTTATTGTGTACATTCAATTCAGTTCTGCATTTAAAGTAGGTGTTATATACTATATTTTGTTTATCTTTCGGTAAGTGAGATGGCCAACCATTGATCGTCCAATTATAAATTTGACTTAATATAGGATCTGCTCCAGTTTCTTCCTGAATACGATACAATTGAGTAGAATTATCATTATTTAGAACATACAGCTGTGATATTTCTGCATCACCCGTAGTATCCTCAGAAGGTAACCTAGACAGACAGTCGGCCACTTGTACCTTCTTATTATATATTAGTTTGTAAGAGTATCCAGATAAAAATAAAGACCATCGTACTAAGCGGGGATGTGCTGAGGAAGGTATTGCGTTTTCCTCGCCGAATATTAACGTTACCGGTATGGAATCAGTTAGAACCGTGAATATTTTTCCGTATAAGTATTTGTGAAACTTCCGTACACCGTATACTAAGGCAAGAGCCTCCTTCTCGAAATGAGAGTAATTCTGTTCGCATTTAGTCAATTTTGCTGATGCACAAGCCACTGTGTACATTTTACCATGCTCATCTTTGTTACATAGTTGTACCCCAACTGCATTGGGACTTGCATCAGTTACAAGATAGACCTCTTGTTGTGGATTAAAAATATTTACTTTGTTACAATTAAATATTAATTGCTTGATATTTTCAAAATCCTGTTGATGCTCTTGATTCCAGTCCCACATTGTTTCTTTTTTTAATAGCTGGTATAACCTATGTAGATGGTTTGCTAAAAGAGGTATATTTTTGTGATAAAGCATAACCATCCCAATGAAGGACCTAAGCTGACTTATATTTGCCGGAGGTGTACATTCCAAAATAGCCTCTTGATGTTTTATTAAAGGAATAACGCCAGTGGCTGAGTAACTATGTCCTAGATACTCTATTTCAGTAGCAAGAAACTGACATTTCGACGTTTTTACTTTTATGTTACGCTGTCTGAATCTTTCAAGTACTGCACGAGCGTTTCGATAACATTCCTCCACACTGTTTCCCCCAATTACAACATCGTCTACAAAATCTTGGACGTATGGCAAATCCACTAATGTCGTGTCCATAAACCTTTGAAATATAAAAGGAGACGATGAGAGGCCAAATGGTAATCTTTTATTTTTACAGAGTCCCCAAGGTGTGTCTAATACTAATAATTTCTGAGATTCCTCATCCAATTCTAGTTGCAAGTATGCCTGATTTAAATCAAGGACTACAAAAGTATTGGCTCCTTGTAATTTAGTTAGTATATCGTCCAATGTAGGTAATGGGTAGGACATATTTCTGACCCATTTATTTACCGTAACCTTAAAATCAGAACAAATTCTGATTTCTTGTCCTTGCTTTTTAGGGACTACTGCAATTGGTGTTGCCCATTCCGAAAATGATGTTGGTTCAATAATACCTTACTGTTGTAATTGGTCTAAGCTTTGCTTAACTTTGTGTTCAAGACTATAAGGTATTTTATAGAATTTCCGAAAGACTGGTACAGCCTGAGGATCAATTGAAACGTGCACTTTGTAACATTTAACTGGTTGCTGAATGTTGTTAGCAAACACATTCGAATACTCAGTTAATAAATTATTTTTATATCTATCTATCAGTTTAGAATCTGTTACTGTTAATACATTGTGACTTTCGACATTTGTGAATTCGACAAATTACTTCAATATCAATCCTGCCTAATAGTGTATGCCTTAAATTTCCTTCAAAAATATAAAATTTTAATGAACATGCTTTACTTTCTATATAACATTCCAATACTACTGATCCTAGTGAATGAATTAACTCTCCATTTGCAACAGTTAACTTAACCTGTTCTTGCGAGATCTGTATTTGAGTATTTAATGAACGAAATACCTTTAAAGCCATTAAATTTACACAACTTCCAGTATCAATGCCACACTCTATAAGTGTGTTGTTAATATACATTTCTATAATACAAAACCGAATATTTAAATCCAATATTTGGTTGATAATTATTTTATTACTCAATTCAAAATCAATTCTTTTCGAAGATGGCAGTTTTAATCGATAAACTGTAGTTGATCGTGGCTGATCCACACCTTTAATATTAGTAGACTTGTGTGTAGCAAGCATAGAAAAGCCGTCTCTGAAAATACTACTTAACCTACGAGTATGATTCATAGCATGTAGTCCTCTAGACCACTTATATCTTTCGTTAAAAATCTTTCATTGTTTATTGGTTACTTCTAAAACCTTCTTAAATTTACACCAAATTTGAGTCTTGTTTAATTTTTCATAAAGACATTCCTTCGTGTCTGCCCATTTGTGTAATTGCCTTCTAGACAGTGCCATGCTATCAACTTCGAACTCAAACTTACTAATAGTATCAATAGCCAACGTGAGCTCAATCATCCGTCGCCAATATTGTTAGAATATTTATTATTAATATGTGTATTAGCTGTTTACTGACACGCGAATATGACGAACGTAGCCGAAGAACATAAAAAGAACTTACTTTATTAATTAATAAAACAATAGTCTTTACTGACAGATAATATTTAGACCGTATTATCGTTCTCCAAACAATAAGCATTCATTCTTCTACCATATGTTAGTTTTCATGCACCACAAGAAACGGTTAGATCACATTAGGTAGCGATTCAATTATATAGCTGAGAAGTAGTAATCTGTAGAAAATACTTAAGAAGACTACAACACAAACCATCCAGACCATTACTACAGATCATGCAGTATCTAGCATCGAAACATATAGCTTCAACCAGAAAGTATTTTACATCCTAATAGTTGTTTACATTGTTGACGTTCACTTCCACCATTACGTACATTGGATATTTCAAATCACAAAATCCATGAAATTACAGTACCTTATCCTGATTTCTCGTTACTGGTTTCCTTTATACAGTATCCAGAAGAATAATTTCCAGAACCAATGTTTCCACCAGAAATATGCATTGTTTTACTATCCATAATCGTACCACGGAACGAACGCAAGTATCCACTATTCAAAACATCACATAGAACGTACTATCTATAAGTAACAGCTGACAACTGTTTATTATTTACTATTTCATGAACACAAATAAATTAGTAGTTCATTCTCAGCTGTGTCAAATCATTGGATTCGACGTCATGGCTAAGAGTTCATCAATCGTAGATAGCGCTTTCTGCTACCTCAACCATAGAGTATGTAAACTCATAGAATGTGCAATCTCTATTCTTAGATTCATCTTATCACGGACGTAACATATTTTGAGCAACCTCTTGTAAACAAAAGTTTTGTATACACTAACTTCAGTTTTAACTACAAGTGTCAATATTTACCTGCCGTACATAGTATGATTCTGAAGTAAACTCCTTAGCCATCACAAGTGACGATCTGACTTATTGAAAGTATAGTCTCTAGAGTTTTCTAAAACTAACTGAAAATGTTACTAGAGCAGTTCCAGATGTCACGCACTTAATAATTCTCTCAGTTAATTCAGCATCACGATTCAGAAGCAAATATATTATGTCCAACTAATGTTATTTTGAAGATGACTTAGGTATTCATGTTCAATGCAATACCTTTGCAACCTTGCATGGTAAAGGGACTCTAGATTGCGTAGGAGAACTTTGAAAAAACCTGGTTTGGAAGAAAAATCTTAGCTAAATCTATAAACATTAATTGTCCTTTCGAACATTATCACGAAGTACAGAGATTTCGACGAACAAATACCTCTTTTATGTGCACAAGGAGAACACTGAAGAAAAAATATACTTTTGGATACATGATAGAATCCGGTGTTAACAATTCGTGGATTGCTTAATTACCACCATTTTCAGCATTGTGAAATAAACAATATTTTTGTATCTTCGTACTGATGACGAAACGAGGAAAACACAATAAAAATCATACCTTCCGTGCAGTTCAGGAATCCTCACTAAAATACAGGCTAAAATAACTGGACGGGCCTTCGGCAATATAATACTACGTTCAACGGTCCCAAGGTTAAAAGGAAAAATCAGGACAGGGATATCTAATAGGGGAACACAGTGGGATATATATAAAGAAATAGGCTAGTCAGAAAAATGGCGGCTACCTAACAACGGAGTGCGGATGGTATGAGTGTTGCCAGATACATGTATTAATATTATCCAAAAGTTGGTCCCAGTCTCTACCCAGTGACGTGGTGTCAATACTTAAATTGTTTAATTCCAGTTTGAATGATTTAGTGTAATAACCTAATAACCTTCGAAAATCATTAGTTCATTATAAGTTCATTAGCGTTACTAGAGCGGTGAATAATCCTAGTATTTTCTATTTGATGTTCTTTAGCAAAAAGACGTTTGGAAAGATCTGACACTGCATCGGTTTTGGATGAATCTCTCAAATGTTCTTTTAACCGCACAGAAACGTTACGCTTAGTCATACCAATGTATTTGTCCTTGCATTCACAGGTTACTTCGTAAACACCTAAACTAAAGATCGGGTTTATATAATACGATTTAAATTTTGTAAGTTGTTTTTGAATACTGATAGATGGTGCATTTTTAATACACGTGGAATATTCTTATTGTTAAAAATATTTTGTCAGGTCTCTGTACATAAAAATGAAGGATTTCCATTAACTGCCACCTAAAGTAACAAATTTATTGATTAATGTCATATTTATTTTTTTAAGTAACTCTTGAATATAGTAAAGTTGCCCATGGCATGTCCATTACTTTCATCGGTTACGTCCGTTACTCCAACGAGAAAGTATAAAATCCTGAATCATCCTAACAATTTAATTATGATTACTAATTAAGTTTGTCTAGAATTTAAGCTGTACGTACGAGAAAAATGACTGTCGTAGCTGAACCATAATCACCGAGACATTGCCATTTGTAAACATATGCAACACTTTTGGTTCCGTGTGAGTCAAGTCCATTACCACTGTTACAATACCTAAATATAGATGCAGTTATGTTTCGAGAAATATATGAATAGGACTGTGTACAGAGTTCTTTCTTTTCTATCAGATATAGACCTTCCTAGTTTGTATTTAACAATTTCTGGAACTTCATTAAATAACTGTGCAAATGTCACGTCCGTTACTTGGAAATGACAGAACTGTCAGTAATCACTTGTAGTAGGTACTTTAACGCAAAAATACCTTAATGCATTAGGTCTATTACTTACACTAAATAAAAAAAAAAAAAGAAGGGGAAGATTGTTATTTCTTACAAGTTCGACACATTTGGAGGCCATTTTCTCAAAATACAGATTGAAAAAAAGGTACTGATACACTGTAGTGGTTCTAAACGGAAATACTAACAACCAGTTTTACAATCGACCGCTAAGCTTCTAGCCAACGCTAGGTTGAGGCCTAGTCATATTTTGCGTACGTAAAATATGACTTAGCCTCAACTTATCGCTGGTTAGAAGCTTAGCGGTCGATTGTAAAACTGGGGGTAAGCAAAATATAGCGAGTTCAGAATAATAACAGAAATAATTTAGTGAGGTGAGATTAAGATGCCAGACGACGTCTTACTGCTATGGACTTGGACTACATAGCCCAGAGAAATGTTTACAGAGCCCGAGTTTCCAGCAGAGCAACTCAGAACACTAATCATAATTTTAAAAAACTTGCCTTCACTATCGAAGATTTAACATATATTGCCGATTTGTAAACAACTCAAAATCTTCCTTGCATTAAGGTATAGTAAAGACACCGGGTTCGCAGAGCTGAACGATCCATCCGAACTAATCAGAACTAACCGGCTAGCTACAGGAGCAGCAAATCAATGGTCCGTAAGTGGAGTATGACCAAAAGATGGAACATAAATTGTTCATGACACAGGGAACAAAAATTTAAACAATTATATCAACATTCTTCCTTGCAGAGAAAAATCGTATTAAATATACCAGTGAGGATTCCTTTCACCTCTATGAATTTCATACTTATAAAATATACTCAACTTCTACTTCAAAGTGAGAAAATATCTATAATCGTCCCTTTACGTAGTTCTTCCTTTACTTATTCGTCGTATTACCTCTAAAATCTTCTTCCCACGATCATTATTTCCTATAAACACGAATCTCTCACAATAGTATGCCGTATATCTTATGCTACGCGTAAGAAAAGCTATAGGAGAACACAAAACAGCTGATCTGATCAAAATATCTTCATGAGTGCGAGATATACTAAAGAAAAGCAAAAGGTAGCTAATGCAATAGAAAGTAGAAAGGACTCTAATTACGTAGAAGCTGAAAAAGGCCAAACTTGACTTTACTGCCTCCATAGCTAGTTTAATCAAAGAGGCATACACATACAAACTTCAAAACTAATTTTAAGATCTAACCACTATTCGCAGTTGTAAATGAAATCCTTCCATATTGATTTAACATTTTATTATGTACTTTTTGGAACAAAATATTAAACATTTATACAAGCTTCGCAAGACAAATTTATAACAACGAGAAAATATTGAAAACAGACATCCTTTAATATTTAAGTAATGAATAGAGGAAAACATTCTCTTAACTACTTTGCATCACACCGAACTATAAAATTTTCATTTTTATTCCTGTATAACTTTAGAATAATAGTGTTTTATTTTGTAAGAAACCAGAGATCCTAATGTCATCAAGCGTTAAAAGTAAAGAAAACTTATTATATGCTTTCGACGTTTGACAATGAGAGATAACTAAAAATTAAATAATAATAATAATAAAAGAAAAAACTAAGTGCAATTTTAAAGTGAAACGAACTTAGATTGTAGAATCAATATTTAAACACGTGAAACATATTAGAGACGAATACTCAACGAGAAATAGCAGAAAACAAATTTACGAGTGCTTACACAAAACGTGTGGATATATCTGGTGTAGTAAAAAGTAATCCATTATTTTGCCAATAGATGGCTTCAGTGATCTGTATCTCGCGTTGTATAAGTCCGATCGGGTTCAACGAGATGGCGTTCAAACGATGAGATTGCGAACTACAAACACTGCTCAGATAGTTGTGATGAGTTGACTTAGTGTTGTGTGAGCGCGCGTCAAAATGGGCACTAGCAAAGAGAAAATACGCTATATTTTACAGTTTTTCTTCGATAAAGGCGAAAACGCAAGCCAGGCCGCTGCAAATATGAATAGTGTTTATGGTCCTGATACTGTAACAGCCAATCACGCGCAATTTTGCTTTCGTCGATTCCGTTCCGGTAATTTTGACGTCAAAGATGTACCACGCACTGGAAGGCCAGGTGTCGAAAATGTCGATAAAATCATGGACATTGTTGCGTCCGACCGTCATGTAAGCACTGTTTCGATTGCCCAAGAGCTAAACATTGCACAAAAAACCGTGTGGAACCATTTGCATAAGGCTGGATACACAAAGAAGCTTGATGTATGAGTGCCACACGAGTTAACGCAAAAAAACCTCATGGACCGAATTTCCATCTGCGAATCGCTGCTGAATCGCAACAAAAGCGACCCATTTCTGAAGCGGTTGGTGACTGGTGATGAAAAGTGGATCACTTACGACAACGTCACGCGAAAACGGTCGTGGTCGAAGCGCGGTGCGCCGGCGCAAACGGTGCCCAAGCCAGGATTGACGGCCAGGAAGGTTTTGCTGTGTGTTTGGTGGGATTGGCAGGGAATTATCTACTATGAGCTGCTCCCCTACGGCCAAACCCTTAACTCGAAACTATACTCTCAACAATTGGACCGTCTGAAGGCAGCAATCGCCCAGAAGCGCCCAGCTTTGGCCAATAGGAGAGGCATTGTGTTCCACCAGGACAACGCCAGGCCACACACATCGATAGTGACTCGCCAGAAGCTCCGGGAGCTTGGTTGGGAGGTTCTTATGCATCCACCTTATAGTCCGGACCTGGCACCGAGTGATTACCATCTGTTCCTGTCCATGGCGAACACGTTTGCTGGTGAAAAATTCGCTTCAAGAGAGGCTTGTGAAAATCGACTGTCTCACTTTTTTGCCAATAGGGACAAGGGCTTCTATGAGAGAGGCATCATGATATTACCTTCCAAATGGCAACACGTTATCGAACAAAACGGCGCATATGTGACCTAAATCGGATCATTCTAACTATGGTAAGTCAAGCCTTCAATGTCATGCAAAAATAATGGATTACTTTTTACTACACCAGATAGTAATACGAAGTGAATTTGAGTTTGAATTTAGTTTTAAGGCCTTTAGGTAACTTTGGCTCAGGCCAGATTGATGATGGGATGAATTGGTGGAATGAAATGAACTTAGAATGTAGAATCCATATTTACACACGTGAAACATATGAGACGAACACTCAACGAGAAATAGCAGAAAACAAATTTACGAGTGCGTATACAAAACTTGTGGGTATAGTAATACGAAGGGAATTTGAATTTAGTTTTAAGGCCTTTAGGCAACTTTGGCTCAGATCGGATTGATGGTGGGATGAACTGGTGGAATGAAGAAACTGGGAGGGAACGGGAGAATCCCGAGAAAACACACGCACAGATGTTTGTTCACCACAAAGCCCACATGACACGAGCAGGGATCGATCTTACGACCCCACGCCCGAGGTGAGAGCTCTAAAAATTGAGCCACCGCGGCCCCGGTAATACGAAGTGAAACATTTAAGCGACACAGTATTTACAAAATAACTGTCGTTTAAGAAGATTGCCTCCATTACACAAAATGGTAGGTAATTGCTAAAGCTTCAGTTATTTGACTATCGGATACGGAAAATTGACAATTTTCTACTCCTGGAAAACTGAATGAATAAAGAACACCTTGAGGAGGAGAAACAATGCAAGGGTTAGATTACAACATCTGTAAAAAACACAAATAGCACAACACTATATAGATCTTTGGCAAGTGTACTTCAAATTTTAGACAACTTTGCCAAAAATGATCATCTTTCCACATAAATTAGAAATATTGGCATTTTAAAATTTTTAGAAGATTTCAGTTGATTTTGAAAAGGTTGTGCAATAATTTCAATTCGCAGATCTAGTTAGGCACAAAATTATCTTTAATGCTCGAAACAAATCACACTGCCGAAAATAAAGTTATTTCCATCTTGTACAAATATTAAATAATTAGGTGACAAACATTTTTAAGAGTCCGATGAATGATCACCTACCTAGAATTTCAAACTTGCGTCCTACCTGATAAGTCGAAGTGGGGGGAGGGGAGGGGTATTTCCTCAGTAACCATATTCAGTTAATTAACACCCAATTAGAACAAAATTTCACTTCAATTCGTAAAGATTTAAGTTAGTTACAAGTCAAAAACTAATCTTAATTTGACTGATGATGACGGATAGAAAAACTTGGGACATCATTTGCGCCTTGCGTGACGCATGGTTGCACTGTATAGCTTATTGTCACTTATGTTATCCCCTAGAAACTAAATTATATAAAATCTTTAATTGATTGTTTAATACTATTGCTAAAACTAGCATTGTTATAAAAGTTAAAAGTTCCGTTATGATCTCAAATTCTGCATTTTAAACACTTTCCCTATATGGTAAATACCCTGTACTAGAATGTATAGAACAACTAGAAGATATATATTGATGAGAAAATAATAATAATATAGCTTTAATTAAGCTAGACACAAGTTTTATCGGCTACAAAGATTCAAGAACAAAATATTTTATCGAAAACCATAGGACCTGTGTATACGTAGAGACCTTTTACCAAGCACATTAATATTTATTATGTTAACTTGAAAATTCTAATGGTTCAAATAAATGTTCGGTACTGTCTTGTCACGGCGGAACTCAACGAACACCCGAAGTAGGGTATATGAACCATTGAACAGCGTTATTTTGTCACTTGTACTTGGGTTTCGGCCCAGATTGGTTCCAAGAACGATTTAAAACAGGAGTTCTCGGAAATAAATAGTTTATCTTGATTCCTTTTGTTTTCTTTATTGGTTCCTTCCTTTTAACATACCCCTATATACAACCTGAAGTAAATCTTCAAATAGGTGGACTCTCTACATAAACATACAGACAGTTGTTAATATTATTATTATTATTTAGGTTGACGTTTCAAATGCTAATATTTTTTTTTTCTTTCAGCAAAATCCCACGCCAGGAGCTGGAGGGATAATAGTGATAGAATCTCTATATAGAATCAACTGGGGTAGCTTGGCGATGTTACATATTTATGGCGTACAGCTTACGGGCTCGAAATTTGAGTGAATTCTGAGCAAAATTTTGAGCAAGCTTAGAGAAGGATATCGATTCCAGAGAATTCCAGCTTCAGAGGAGAAATTTTCAGTTATTTCTTGCTCAAATAGTTTTCCCAGATGGAAAGTGACCAGGATGTAAGTCCCGAAAGGCTACCTACCTCAGAGGATATAGGTGAAGTTGTCCCACCAGGAGAAGAACCAGGATAAATAAGCGTAGGAAGAAAAAGGTCGCCCAACCAGCAGAGGAAGGAGCAACAAGTGCTGATACTGAACCAGTGCAAAAGGCAGAAGAAACTGCCAACCTAACCATACTACAGCGGATATTAGGAAAATTAAGCGAACAAAATAAAAAATTCAACACCCTGAAACAAATTTCAGCAGCCAATTTAGTTGTCTGGAACAAAAATTCAGCGGCCAGGATCAGAAATTCAGCAGCCAATTCAGCAACTTGGAACAAAAATTCAGCGACCAGGATCAGAAATTAGCAACCTGGAACAGAACCTTAGTAAAAAAACTTACTGATTTTAAAGGACAAGATAGGAAACTGTACCAGAAATTTGCTAAACTCCAGACCGACATCAACAAAAATGTCAGGAAGAACATATCAAATTAAAAGAACAGACGACCAACCTAAGTGAAACACTAAATACCCATATAGGAAAGACTGATAATAGGGTAACCGTTATAGAAGACGATGTAGAGAAGAATACAAAAGAAACGGAGGAGTTGAAGAAAATAAGCCGGCCGGGTGACCGAGCGGTCTGCAGCGGTAGGCCATCGGCTCGAAGGTCCCGGGTTCGAGTCTCAGCAGGAGCATGGGTGTGGATTTTAACAGCTAAAGGCGATTCGTGACGGGCCGAAGTTTAAAGTTACTAAACTGGCCCATATAAAAATAAAGTTTACCGAAGTTTGAAGAAAATAACAGAAGTAAATGAGAAAATAATACAAGCAAACGAAGGAAAAATAGAAGCCAATAGACTGCATTAGAAGAAAGCATAAAACAAGTAGAAGAAGATTTAAAGGACAAAATTAGGAACTACGATATGAAAGCCCATATCAAAATTTTGGGGATGACTATAGGAAAACCCTAACAAGGGAACTACCCTCCCAAGAAGTAGAAGATGAAGCATAAAACTTTCCCAAAATTTTCTATGATTAGAACCATCGGAATGATTCAAGAGAATATAGCATAATAGAGGTAAACAGAAGAAAACAGCTAGCAAGCTTGATCCAGAAAATGTCAAACAACCTACGAAGCAAGGGGACAATCGAGAGAGATAAGAATCAAAAATTTCAACCACGTATCACGATGGAAGGGAAACGACCAACCAAATACTTCGAGGAACTTACACATTACCTCAGAACCGTGGGTGCAGCAGAGGAAGATTATGGTTACGTACTGGGACAACCGAGCCATATCAGGAAACGTAGAGGGATGCTTCCACTTAGTGAAAGAACAAATTCATGATTATAACAACTTTTGTTACAAATTTATGCAAAAGTATGCAGACAAAAGAAACATGGAAAGAAGAAAGAAAGTTGTCCAAATGGAAAGCATCGATTGCACCAATGTGAAGAGCCTAGAGCATGAAATAGCCCATTTCGTAATGAAATTAACACGAATTGATCCAGAAATGACCGATGAAGAATTATTTCGCGAAGCAGCGAGTATTCTTCCCTTTGAACTCCAGCGATTATTGGCCTGTACTATCAACCATACAGAAGGCATAACGACTGGAAGGAAAAGTGTGATCACTCTTCTCTTTTACCATTGTAGAGATAGGGAAGCGAGAGGCTCGTTGACCACCGTGGCGCTGCGTTCGCTATTAGCGGGTTTTACGGCTGGTAAAAGTTTTGATGACCATCCTTCAACAATAGACTTCCTTCATTTACACATGCTTCAATCTGTATACATTCGCATAAAGCTAGCGTTATCAGCTGGAAATTGTGAACCTAAGACAGGCTTTACTCTCACGTCTTTTGTAAATCATATTCGAAACCTAGCAGAATATTAAAAATGGAAGGAAAAGATGAACAGGAAATCATAATTATCAGGGATTACCTGATATACCTGCCTGCTGATGCGGGGTCAAAAAGATCTGGTTGCGATCCTTTGAGTTCTGGCCACTAAGTTTAAGCGTAGGGACCGCACAGAGTCAACGAAGTTCGTAAGTTCTAATGAAGGAATCGCGGTACAGTTTCGAAAATCCACAACGTACTACCTTCTAGGAAGTATTATCTACTTCCTAGAAGAAATTTTTGTCCTCTACGTGTTGGGATGATACAGGGCTCCCACCAAGAATGCAAATTAAAATTAGTTGCAATAGTGACAAAATTGTTAAAAAAAAAAGTTACTTTTCTAAGTAATAAGTGACCTTGTCAGTGCCACTTTTAGTGTATTTACATTCATTTCATACTTCAATCTATTGAAGTATTCATTTGCATGTAACTATGAAGTGAGTAACGAAGTTAATAATTTTATGAGAATCAACATTAAAGAGGATGTTACTAAGTAACATACAAGGTTTATTTATTTATATATATATATATATATATATATATATATATGAGCTCCTGCGTAGCCTAGTCGGTAGCGCGCTCGACTTCAGTGCGAGCGGTCCCGGGTTCGATTCCCGATGGGGGCTCAAATATTTCGGTGTTGACCCAGCATCGTGAGGACAATTGGGGAGCTGCTGTGAATAAAAGACAGTGGCGATCACAGTGAGAGCTTCGGCTCTCCTCTCCCAACCCGTCTGGTCAGCGTGGGAGCAGTAGACCAACTCCTCCCTTCGGGGAGAGGCCTCATCCACTAGTGGATTGAATATGGCTGTGATTTATTTATTA
>JAGDQP010004107.1:69800-85688 GCA_022664845.1 Lepisma saccharinum | reverse complement strand
TACAATTTTGTAATGCGATTTGCTACTATCCAAAATCTTCTTTATCTCCTCGTATAGGTCTTCGATGTTCTTCTCTGGATGTGAGGTTTTTGGAGCATACACTTGTATAATTTCCATACTATATCTGTTGTTTATCTTTATTACTACCCGTGCGATTCTATCTGAAATTCCTTTAATTTCTGTGATCCGTGACTTCAGGTCTTTATTAATAATAAAGCCAACGCCTGTCGCTTTTCCATTTTCTGTTCCTTTATAGTAGAACATGTACCCCGACGTTAGTTCAAATTGTTCTTCATTCTTCCTCCATACTTCTGATAGTCCTATGATGTCCCACTTAATCCTCTTGAGTTCATTCTGCAATTCTTCTAATTTGTCCTTTCCTGCAAGTGACTGACAGTTGAGAGTCGCCGCGTATAGGTCCTTTCGAGTTGCCGTGTCGATGTCCTGGCAGTCTATAGTCCAAACTCATGCATTTTGACCCTCTGACTTCCTGCAGGACTGACCGCTGCCGTTGTCAGCTGCATTCCGTCCTCCGGGCAATGAATTCCTCAGAGGCTGTTTCCTTACTTGTACCATCATGTGTAAAGAAAGAAGGGGTGATGACATTTGACTTACCACGCTGTCAGCTAATGCGGCTTGGTGAGCAGCCCAATCCATGTTCGTTCGACAAGCAGTTGCTTGGGTACTAACAGGCCCCACGACGTGAACGTATGGATTGGACATTACGCGTCTACTCCAGTCGGTTTCCTTAAGCCTTAGCAAGAGGAAGTAAGAGGTCTCCTCCCAGTTAGTGTCAGAAGCCTTTTGGGGCGACAGTCCCGGTTGCCGGTCCTGTCCCGGTTTCCCGGCCATGGAGAACATTATATATTTGTATTTAACTTATTATGTAAAATAGTTTTTTAACATTAGCAACACTGTGCACACATTGTAAGAATGAGGTTACCAACTGTTGTTATGAAAAATGTTCGGAGAAATCTAACATATGTTAGAAGTTAGTAACACTTCGCACACATTGTAAGAATGAGTTTAGCAACTGTTATGAAACATGTTTGAAGAAACTTAACATTTGTTACAAGTAAGCAACACTGTGCACACATTGTAAGAATGAGGTTACCAACTGTTGTTATAAAAATGTTTGAAGAAGCATAATTTTTGTTAGAAGTTAGCAGCACTGTGCACACATTGTAAGAATAAGGTTATCAACTGTTATGAAATGTTATGAAACTGCTAAAAATCCAACAATCACTAAGGGGCAAAACTAATGGCAACAATGAAATTATTTTTAATGAAGTCAACAATAATATACAAACTTCTAAAATCTTCCTTAAATAAATGCTCGAGTATACTCGTGATGTTGATCAAAAAAAATTATTTACCTTAGGTTGGTGTTAAAATGAGTCATTCAATTAGTTGTTGAATTTACAGAGAGACAAAAGAAGAAGAGAAAGAAAAGCAAATCAAAGAGAAGATGTGAGAGTAAGATATAAAATGACTGCCAGAGAGTGCGGGGTCATTACATATTTCCCCCCACCAAGAAAGGAAAAGAAATACATTACCGATTCGATTACTTTTCTTAAGTTACAAAAAATTTTACAACACTAGCAACTATTATATACTGTATATGTTGGAGCTCACTGAATGGGATATTTATATGTTTGTGGCAGTGTGATAGGCGCTGAAGCGTGAATCAGCGCACAAAGACACACCGCAATCTTTATTTATTTATTGTGAACACAACAGGCTTTATAGCCCAATTAGAGTGTCGATATTTACAGTGTTCATTTACAGACATTTTTCATTACAATATCAGGATAGTTCCGAGTTAGTTTATGGGTTAGAATTTAAGAAAATTGGATTGTATTTTCTCTAGTTGTTGCCGTTTCCTTTATGCGGATTCCAAATGGTAGAAGCATATTCTAATTTGGAACGAACATACGCATAGTAAATTTTCTATAATGTACAAACGTTATTAAACTCTCTTCCTATCCTAATATTTTGAAAGCTTCATTTACAATATTTGTTATGTAGCTGTTAAACGTCAATTTCATTTCAAACGTGACACCAAGATCTTTAACTACATCTGGTCTGCTTAATACATTCTTATGTATTTCATAATCAAATCGATAAATCGTTGTGTTCCTATTCAATGATAAAACTTTACATTTCTTCGTATTGACCGAAAGTTGATTGATAGCGCACCAGTTAGTAAAGTTGTCGAAACTATGCTGTAGTTTTATGGCATCTTTCATGGAATTAATTTTTGCATTTATTTTGAAGTCATCCGCAAATAGCACATTCTCATTATCCGGTATGAATTCAGGCAGGTTATTAATGAACAAGAGGAATAACAATGGTCCAAGATTCGAGCCTTGCGGGACTCCTTAGAGTGTTGTATATTCATCAGATTTGTATCCCTTAAATAGAACAGACCGCCTGCGATTAGTTAGATAAGAGCATATGAACTTAATCAAGGAAAGAGAGAAGCAATAGTGATTTAATTTACCTAGCAATATACTGTGATTAATCTTGTCAAGTGACAGAAGATATGTCAAGTCTTCAGTGACAGAAGATATGTGTTGAAAAATTATTAAAGATACAACTTGTAGTCAAGTGGAACCAATAAAAACATCGCGATGAACTGTAAAATGCTATGCATAATATGGGATATGGGATATTAAAATAAATTATAGTACATCACGTTTTTAAAATATATATATATATATAATGCCTATTTCATCAATGATAAATGCCTTTTCGCCTGCCTATTTCAAGCAAAATAAATACCTAAACTTTCGGTCTTTAACTACCATTATTAATAATCCACGTAAGATTCGTGGACAAAATCTATTCAGCAATAAACCATGCTTGTGTATGTGTGTGTGTGTGAGTGAATGAGAGGGAGAAATATTAGTATGGGAAATAAATGAATGGATATGGTGTTTGCATGAATGTGGGACGTGATGCATGATTTTTCATATATAGTAGAAAAAAACACTCCATCAATTTAGTGTCGAGAAATTTGTTCCGTTCCTTTCTAAGTTCTTCAATTTCTTTCTTTCATTCCTTTTCTTTTTTTCTGAGGCCGGTAGAGGCCTCCTATTGGTCCCACTTGAAGGTTAGACCAAGGACTAGGGAGTATATAGGACCGCCAACTGAAGGGAGTTGAACGTATTAACTATAGATGGGAGTACTATCGAACTATAGTTGTCTCATCTTCAGGTAGGCAGGTGAACTACAACCAAGGACTAGGCTAATCCTTGGTTACAACGTAACTAGCCGGTAACAAAAAACTTCGGCGAACTTCGTTCCTATTCGGAAAGCACGCGTCCGCTCCCACAGAAAGGCTCACACCACAACAGAGTAGTGTCAGAAGTAGAAGCATGGTAGGACTAGGACCGCTGTTCCTTGGGGTTGCGGTTCCTTGAAGTTGTTGGAGCGACATTTAGATTATTTGCCTCTACTGTATATTCTACAGTGCAATCCACTAACAAACGTAACTAATGTCAACATATTAATAAGACTTTGCACTGCTTCCTGAAGTCGAAATATTGACAGAGATGATAAAACAATTCCTTTCTTTTTTTTCGCAAAGACAAAGATAGCCCGGATCTAAATGCATTATGGCCGGTCGTTGACCCGGTAGATAGTTCTCCCTGCCGATCGCCAGGTGCCACTACTATGCAATTATCGCTCTTAGTTCAAACTATTCTCGCTTATGCGAGCTGGCAATCCTATACTCCCTAATCCTTGGTTAAGACATCTCTCCTCTTTCGTCCACTCTAAAGATTAAAAATACCACCAGAATATTTTTCCTGAAAGAAACACTGTTGGGGCATCAAGAGAAAGCAGGAGTGCGCAGATTCATTCTCGTCTACAAACCGAAGACGGAGTAGATCAAAATCCATTATGGATATAATTATATTGAGATCTTGTATCCATACTTAATTTAAATAAAACAAAGTGACAAGGCTATACACTTTAACTTTATTTAAAAACACACACTAGGCGCAACGGTTTCAATGTTATAACATCTTCCTAAGACGACGCATTAATACATACTCAATGTAGAGCATTGAAGTTAGAGTCATCAGGAATTCTATATACAGAAATACAAATTAAATTTACATTTATAATTAATACTGCTGCAATTTCACAAGTTTCAGGAACAGACATGTTCACTAAATATTTGAGTTCAACTGCTTCTAGATTATTGTTTATAAAATTAGCTGAACCTCCACGGGCACTGTTGGGTCTACAATAGCCACTTGCCAAGGCATAACCAGAAACAGATACATCATTTATCTCGCCGTTCCCTAGCCAGTGTTCACATATACACCAGACCGAGGTTTTTCATTTCAAACTCATTACATTTAATTCATCAATTTTGTCTAGTAAGCTCTGAACATTCCATAGCCCTACTACAATTTTATTTTCTTTATTGCAATCTATTGTTTTATTACTTACAAATCTCACAATCCCGGCTTCAGCATTCTTCGAGTTCTGACCAATGTCACCTCTATCTAGTCAATCGCTTTGGGGTATTGCAACATGGAAAACCTTTCTATGATGTCGTGATATCCATCACTACAATACAAATTCATCTTAGTCTCATCCTAGAAAAACAATAAACTTTTTCCAAACTTCCAGGCACTCATATTGATATTTCTTGGAAAATTAGAACTTCTTCTTTCTGCTTTCTTCTAATATGTATATTTTGTTTCTGATTACACATCTGAATCCCAATTTTTTTGTTTACATCTACACATCTGTAACATTAACTTGCATATCCTAGGCAAGTGAAGTAACCAAATCTTTAGGAGTTTTGTTCACAGAATGAAGAATGTAGGTTTCATTCCGGGTAGTTAGTTTCCTTATTTGACCAGAACGAATCCCCAATAATTATTATGTTTTATGTTTCTTTATGATGTATCCAACGGTAGAGCATGGCTTTCCAACAAGCTTGGCTATATCTCAGTACCTTTTACCTTCCGCACGTAATTTGAAATTAAAATGAGTAGTTCCAATGTTGTTCAACTCACTTTGTTCCCTATACAAAGTGAGTGGGGTGCTTTTTTATGCCTGACACGGTGTTCATTGCTTCAATACACCACGCAGAGTGCTCTTGTACACAAAAGGATACAAAGAACATTTCTTTCGAGAGTAGTATGGGGTTGTCCATTTTTTTCGATTAATTTACGTAGTTGTCACTCTTTCATTGCCTGTTACCTTACAGGTGTATCGAGTACTAGTTATTTCTATAGCATTATATCTAAGGTATCCAAATGATCATAAAAGGGTAAGAGATTTCGAAATGGGCCACGTTCTGCATGATATAAGATCTGTTTTCCCTCTTTGTTGAACTTGTGCAAATATTTTATTTATTTTTTCACTGTAGGTAAGACAAAAGCTTCTTGAACCATGCCTGTCGAGATAGAGAACCGAGAATTAAAAGAAGAAAAATAATATTTGTCCAATAAAGCAGTAGCGCGGCGGAAGAGTGAGCCGGACAAAATGAGAAGCACATGTGGAAAAACTGAATAACTCCTCTGCATAGACTAACATCAGTTTATGTTATTTCTTAAGTTTATTTTCTAGTGACAGCAGAGACTTTGTTCTTATTAGTTAGAACGTAATATGCTTTAGTTAATTTTTTTTAACGTTATACAAACATAGTTTAATACTGTTATGTTTGTATAACATTAACAGCTGTTTGTATAGCTGGGCCTGGGGAAGTCTTCATAATGACTACATGTATACTATTATATGTATTTTTTTTATGAATATACAATAGTTGGCCAAATCTGAATTCAATTTGTATTAAGATCATCATCGTATGTGCCTTCTTAGACCTTTATCTGGCAACAAAACACATATCTGAATGAGAGCACCCCCAAAGTTACACAGAAATCGGCGCCGTTGGTGATCGCCCGAGGCACTTAAACTCATGCTAGTCAGGTTTGAATACAGGGTTGGAATTTTATCTGACACATTATGAATGTGACCCATGCAGAAGGAATAAACCCGTTGTTATTCTGTGTGCACTGTATACACTGAAAAACATAAGCGGTTGAAAAGTCAACGATATTGTGTTAAATTAACGATAAAATGTGGATATTTTGTTACCAATACTCAGCATTGTTGTATTTACAAAAAAGTACTGTTAAACATTTAATGTTAATGTAACAATGTAATGTAAATGTACAGGCAGTCTCTTCGGTAGTTCTGGGTCTCCGTATTAGGACTTCAATTCGGCTCTTATTGCAAATAGAGCTTTAAATAAAAAATGCACATTGCATAGTGAACATATAGAATGACATGGTGATGTTGCTAGTGGCGTCCCAGGAATACCTCTGTGGGGAAAGCGGGTTAAAAATTTTAAACGACAATATGGGTTGATTTTGCTCAATTTGAAACAAGCGCTAAATTTTAAACAACTTTTTGGGTAGACACTGCTCATACCGTTTGGTAGCTACAAGAGTAATTAGTAGGTCAACAATAATATGGTGTAGAGGGTTTTCAGGATTCTGGAATGTTATAACTCAAAAGTTCGAATCTAAAGTGAATTGGATACGCGGAATCAAACAATGAAATCTTCAAAAAGAGGGGCGTCTCGGGAACAGTCCTACGGGGGAGGAAAATTCAAAATTTTAAACAGAAACAGGAGGAGATTTTGCTTTCTCTGAAACAAACATGAAATTTTGAACAGGGTACGAGAGGAAGGTCTGGTTGAAAGTAAGAGAGGAAGAGGAATAACACGAATCCAGCTCCTTGACAATATTAAGGCAGATAAATCGTATGTTGAGATAATAAGGTGCAAGTGCAAGATCAGGAGAGGGTTTAGCTTGCCTTTAAAAACCTGCCGCTTTCGGCAGAATACTGATATATGAATTCACTTACAGGTATGCGTAAAAATTAGTTTCTAAATACATTAAATTTTCTGTAATATTAATTTTAACTTCTGTAATATTAACCATTTTGCTCAATCTCTTATTGGAACCAATTCTTCTCTAAGAGTTTCATTAACTTCAGCTTCTGAGGAGGAACTTGCCGATTACTGGGATGAGGAGGAGGATGAAGAGGGCGAGATAGAAATAACAAGACCTTCGACATCGTTCTAACTCATCTGTCTTCCACATTTTTTCTTTATTTTTTTACATGTGAAAAATAATTTAACTTTTTTTTTACAAAGACAACAATAGTCACTACCGTTTTTTTTTAAAAGAGCAAGAAAAAACTTCCAAAATTCCATAATTTTGACTGAATTACCCTTTACTTCTGATACATATCAGTACATTCAGGTATAGTGTGAACAAATTATATCAGAAATGTACTGAATTTCAGCAAAACATGGAATTAGGAAGGATTTTTTTTCTTGCTCTCATGAAAACAAAATGCTACTGTTCTTTTGGTAAAGAAAAATCAATTACAATAATTTTCTTGTGTCACTTGCTGAAAACCTTCGTGTGTAAGTTTTTTTACGTCCTCTATCCTGTGTGTGCGTTTTACCGTAACGTAATGTTTTTTTGTTGTTCTTTTTTTAGACTATACCATCAGACTATACCGCATTTAGTTCACATTGGTACGGAGAAAATCCTCTATCAAACGACGTTTTATGAAACAATAGTTTCATCTCCGAAATTTTGCGCCCTACGTCGAGACTATTGTGAGTTAATTTACATACGAGTCAGAACGGAAAACTATCTTAATTCCATCCAGACATAAATTATATATAAAAGTTATTCATTTCCTTCAACTGCCAATCAATCAGAAATCAACATGGCGCTACTAAGATTTTTCGTTCGTTTATAAGTTTTTGTTGTTGTTGTTGGCAACACACTCACTTTCTCATTTCTTTGTCGAGACTGCCTTTGGCGAAAGGTTGCCATTGTGTTTCCGAATCACGTAACATTGTTTTCCAACCTTAGTTTATCAATTATATATACATATTATATATACTTATCTTCTAATTCACAAATGCTACCCAGAAGATACCTAGGAAATTCCTGTATACAAGAGATACCTTAAAAGTTCCAAAATTTATTTCTTTATGTAACTACCATAATACTTCCTTCATATGCCTGCTGACATAACCGATACATTTGGGATGCACATTATTCCATTGCACATCCCTCATTCAGAAATGCTTCTTAAATTACATTCTTCAATGAAAACACACTTTGAACAATATGCTGAGTGGACAAAAATTCATTGTAAAAACTCTAGGAACCAAAAGTTCTCATCAAAATAAGGAAAAAAAATTGTCTGCAATTTGTCGAATTCCACTTAGTTTCAGAGCTACAGGCTGCTGAAAGCGTGGGAAAATGAAATTTAGAGCTTGATATTTCCAATACCATTAACAGTAGAACTGTAGTACCCTCAAAGACTCCCAACCTGCTCTATTCAAAAATGCATATTTCGAAATTGTGCGATGGCTGCGCAAGAGACTCCCCAAAGGAACAAGGGGATTCACAGAAACTCTCTGAAATAAAGAAAGGCCAAAATGTGCATGAATTTGGCTACTTTGCAACTGGTAACAATAATTCGTTTGTGCCAAGTCGATATCTCAAACAGATTCCATTTCCCTAGTGATTTTTTATAAAAAATGTGTGGTTGCATAACCAACAGGAGTCGGAGCTATTCTCCGAATTTTAATACATTCAACGAACTATTGATTTATTTGTTATCAATGAGAGAGAATGTCACTGTAACCCTGGATGGCGATGATTAATCATGTAAACAGTGCAGTATTGGGTAATAAACAACCGCAGTGGTCAAGTTGTCACAGGTGTCATCATGAGTCACAGCTAGAGTTCCGCGTTTGAGTCCCGGCTGGGAATCAACTTTGTGTAATTTGAAAGCACAAAACAAAACCTTAATGGAAGCGAGATGGGATAAGATTTTTTGTTACTAAAACGACCCATAAATACAAAGTGTTTAGTTCTTTTGTTGTAGAAATCATGACAAGGGAATGTCACAAACTTATTATGAATGAAAAAGGAGAAAAATAATTAAGAGACGTTTGAATTCAGTTGACACTACGTGCACAATATTCCAAATACATTTACGTCTGATTGTCCTCTTGTATTTGTACGTTTGGATTCTGAAATCTGAACATGTTGAGATCTACCTATTCATGATGATTAAAATAATAATAATAAACGAGTATGGTTAAATGTGGTTGCGTTTCAAGTTCAAAGTTCAAGTACTGAAATTTGGAGGAAGAAATTCTGAAGGAAAATTCATGTAATTCCAAAATAAGAGGTTCTAAATAATTTAATTTTTTGGGAAAGAAACTACCATGCGTGGTTGCATAAAAACAGAGACGAAAAGTTTTTATTCTTTTGATACAAAGTATTACTTAAAATAATTCTTTTAAGATTAGAGAGATGAAATGAAGTTCAATAGGCAGCAATGTTTAAAACAAAACATTAATTATGTCATGGTCCAAAAGAATAAAGGTTTCGGTGAGTAAATCTTGGGTTCAATTAACTAATTATTCAAGTGTCTTTCTAGAAATATGTTCTCGTCTGCATGAGGATGTTCACAGCCGAAACCGTTCCGAACGGAGGTTCCTTACTAGATATTATGCATTTGCATAATGCATTCAATCGAACCTTTGCCTTACCTGTTGCATTCTTTCCCTTGGAAAATTGATGGACGGTAAAAATTCTCTCTGAGACTTGTTTCGAACTTAGGCATAATTTCCTTCTCACAGGACAACCATGTGAATACTTCGTGTTTCTGTTCAGTTTCATATTCCAGCTACTTACACGAGTTTGACATAAAGCTGTTCTACACTGTAAATCACTGCTATACGACCCAATAATGACAGCTTCTCTCAAGTTCTAAAGAATAAAACTTAGGATACATATTTTCAAGCAATGACGCATGATAATTTCTTTCAAAAAGTCCAAAGTATTTAGAATCTGTTATTTTGGAATCAAACAAAAATTCCCTCAAAACTTCTTACCCCAAATCTCAATACTTGAACTTTCAATTTAAAACGCAACCACACTTCACCGTTCTAGTTTCTTTTTTTTTCTTGTGATGAATAGGCATATCTCAACACGTTCAGATTCCAAAATGCGAACGTACAAATGCAAGAGGACAATCAGACGTAAATGTATTTGGAATATTGTGCACGTTGTGTCAACTGAATTCAAACGTCTCTTAATTATTTTTCTCCTTTTTCATTCATAATTAATAAGTTTGTGACATTCCCTTGTCATGATTTCTACAACAAAAGAACTAAACACTTTGTATTTATGGGTCGTTTTAGTAACAAAGAATCTTATCCCATCTCGCTTCCATTAAGGTTTTGTTTTGTGCTTTCAAATTACACAAAGTTGATTCCCAGCCGGGACTCAAACGCGGAACTTTAGCTGTGACTCATGATCTGACACCTGTGACCACTTGAGCACTGCGGTAGTTTATTGCCCTATACTGAACTGTTTACGTGATTAATCATCGCCATCCAGGTCTGCAATGACATTCTCTCTCATTGATAACAAATAAATCAATAATTCGTTGAACGTATTGCAGTTCGGAGAATAGCCCCGACTCCTGTTGGTTATGAAACTACGATTTCTTTTTTTTATAAAAATCACTCGGGGAATGGATCTGTTTGAGATATCGACTTGACGCAAACGAATTATTGTTACCCGCTGGAAAGTAGTCAAATTCATGCACATTTTGGCTAACCATTACTTCAGAGAATTTCTGTGAATCCCCTAGTTCCTTTGGGGAATCCCTTGCGCAGCCATCGCACAGTTACGAAATTTTCATTTCAGAATAGAGCATGTTGGAAGTCTTTGAGGGTACTACAGCTCTACTGTTAATGGTATTGGAAATATCAAGCTCTAAATTTCATTTTCCCACGCTTTCGGCAGCCTGTAACTCTGAAACTAAGTGGAATTAGACAAATTACAAAGACACATTATTTTCCTTACTTTGATGAGAACTTTTCGTACATAGAATTTTGACAATGATTTTTTGTCCACCCTGTGTATCTTTATATTCCATCTTAGTTTCCAATTTTATATATCTACTGGTACATTCCGAAATTTTCAACAGCTTTGTTTTTTAAAATTTACAGCACGTGCTTTGTTATCTCTGCTGCCTTCCTTACCATTTGGTTGATATACACTCGTTGAGCTCTAGTTCATTCTGCATGAAGATATTTTGAATCTGTGCTTGTTGGTTGATTTTTCCACGACATTTCGAGATGAAGGTGTCCCGTTTTCATATGGACACTTTCAGGTCAGTGATAATAATAGTTGTCTTTTCTCATTTACAGTATACAGTGATCATAAATCGCGCTTTTCTATATGATTACTTTTAGCAGTATTTCGTGATTTTCTGTATATTTTATCAAGAAATATGAAGTTGGAATAAGTTGTTCACAAGAAAGGTTGATAGGAGTAATATAATCTGATTATCCAAGCAATTTTATAGTAGTATTTCTTGTATTCCTTCTTTTCACTTGCTATCCTCGAAAGGGCTTCTATTTCAATGTGGTGATTTAGTAAATGTAAAACGAATTTCTATAACCTCAATTTTCGGACTGGTGCAACATTAATTCTGGAAAAATCAAAAACCTAACGGCACTTTGGTTCGTACAGCAATTACTCAATTAACATTAAAATATTGTATAAAGTTTTAATATACAAAACGGCGATTTCCGAAACTAGAGGTATTTCTGAGCAGCCATACTAACTTTATAATAATCTATCGATTAGGCTTCATATATCAATATCGTAATACTATTAGTCATTATATATCTTTACTTCCTTTTCCTGGCATTGATGATCATGAAGTAAGCTTCTCTAGACTTACAACTATCGCAATCGTAAACTCTTGACACGTTTTTGAATAGCAATTTTAAAAAATTTTAACGTTTGTTTAAATTCGCAGGTGAAAAAAACAGTTACAAGTGAAACTACTTTCCGGTACGACTTCTATTACTTTCATTTAATCTGAGCTGCTTTCTTCTATTAAAAAAAAACTAGGACAACCCTGTGGAATGTAAATTTCCGCAAGTCCAATAGTATCGTCGCAACGTGCTCGCGTTCTTGCTTTCATGTACATCCTGCTTCTATCAGTCCGGTATCAACTATCCCAGCTAGGCAAGGAAAAACTAATTCCCTTTAACATGCAATTAGGCTTCCACATTCCTAGTAGTATCGCCACAACGTGATTGCGTGAATGTCTTGACCAAATTGAATGTTAAGAAATCAGACTTGTATGTAATCTTTACTTAATGTAGACTTTAATAGCATCATAAAATTTACAAGTTCCAACGCAGTGGTAAAAAAAAAACTTCAATGTCAAAGAGAGCATTCTAATACTTCAATCGTAAAGACTTTTTTCTTCAACTTTACATGAGATCTGCTCATGGTCTCCTAAATTCTATCTCCAGTAACCTGCTAGCAGCAGTCACAATCGCTAAGTAACGACATTATCTATCAGAGCTTCTTCGCCTCCTGTATGTCTCTTTTCAGTCTGTCCTCTAGACCAAGAAAAATGAGACTGTATACAACCCCTGCTCGCCTCCTGCGCACGCGCAATAACATAACCGGGTTTCTTTTAAAAAGCCTCCTTTGCCAGGTCGTTTTCGTGGATGACTGATCAAGATGTCGGCTTCTAGAGTGAAAGGTCCTGGGTTCGAATCTCGCCCGGAACAACACTTTTTCTTCTTTCTTTCAAGATATATTTTTATATGTTCATATTTATTATTTAATAATTGCTAGGATGTATATAAACAACTGATTCGCGAGGTGTGCACAGTGCGTCCGAAGGGAGATGGGCGGCGTGAGCCGGGGGGGAAGGAGGGTACGCAGCCATGGTTTAGCGGTGGGCATACACGAAAGTGCTGTTAACATTTTATTCCACCTGGCCCGCATAATTTGCTCGTCGGAGCTGACAGCCACTTTCTTCATTTCCAAGCCAAGCGAGCAGGGGCTGTGTGCAGAATCCAAGAAAACCTCTATGTATTTATACTAAAAGGGAAAACAGCAACTCCATCTGCTGCCGAAATACCTCCACTAACAATAGTCTGCTTTCTTCTTTTCCACAAGAGCACTTCTCCTGACTGAAAAGTACAGAAAAAAAAAGCACAAGGAAAATACACTTGCTTGCTCAACAGCCTTTGTTCTCGCTACACAATAGAAGAGTCTCCGCCCCACGCTTTCACATTCCACATCCCTCTTGCGGAAAAAAGAGTTTCTTGCTAAGTTTTTCTTGTTTGTGCTCCCAAATAATTCTGATTTTAAAAAAGTACTAGCAAGCTTTTCACCTTGAATATTCATTGAAGTAGTAAATACTTTCACACAAAATATACACAGAATTAATTATCTCATGTACTCAATAATTAATATCAGGATATTAAAATGCCTGTACACTTTAGTTTATGGGCCCAGTTTTTTGTTACTTAACTAATTTTTAATATAAAAGAATATTCAATTTCAAAGTTGTACACTCAGAATAAAAAAAATGTACACTCAGGTTCACTGATATAATTTTTTATCTAAAATTTCTGATTGTCCACAAATGTCCTAATAGTGCGATTCGAGGCACTACATTCCTTATTACGTCTAATACGAATGCTTATATTGTTCTATTAATTATTTTGAAGAAATTTGATTTAATTATGTTGATATAGTAATGGGGTTATTGAAATTGGTTTTATTAAATTAGTCTTATAAAGAGCTTTAATTAATATAAGATTCTGTCCTTATTCCTGACTCTACAGCAATTAATTATAATGTATAAATGAATGCCATGGAGAGGAAATAATCATAGTCTTACCTTTTGATATGAATGACCTTTCAATACACAAAAACGGACTTAGTATTCATAGAAGTTCTTTAGTACTTATTTTATGCATGTATGACTTTAGTAAGGTATATCTACAAATAATGTATTTATCCTGAAATGGCTAATACAATCCGTATACACAATTTCAGTCGGTTATGTTGTGATATTCTTATTTTTAAAATGTAAAAGAAAAATTAAACTAAACTGGATTTTTTTCTTTCTATTCTTTCGAACGGACTTTACATTCCAATAGCATCTCTAGCCAACGTGCTTAATCTAAAATAAATGTGGAATAGGAATGAAAATATAAATAAATACAATATTTTTGGTAACCATATTTTATTATCAAAAGCCTTAAACTAAAACAAAGTGATGTACAGATATCTCTAAATATCTTTAACAAAAAAACAAAGAAAAATCACTCTCCACGTTCACTGGGTCTAGCCCTTTTTAAAGGCCTGTACAAAAGAAAATGTTTACATATTAAGAAAGCACTTTTCTCTTCGATTTGAAAATTGCCTCCCCCATCTATCTCCCCCCCCCCCCAACTTTACACAACACAACAAGGATGAAAAGGCCATAGGTGCCCTTTAGTGTAAGTTTATTGGACGAATACATGGTTTCTGCACGAGAAAACTTTAGACCTTAGCTACCCTCGAAATTTAAATGGGCTTTATTTAGTTAATGACATTTCCAAATTATCTGAGAGAAAATTTTTTTTGAAGTTATAAGTAACAGTTACTGTGAGAACTTTCCCCATAGTTTCTGTCCAAATTCTTCCAGAATATACATATTTATGTACTCAAAATGCAGAACACGTAATACGTACTTCGTAACAGGTATATATATTTATTTCTGTTTTCATTATAAGTTAATAACAACCATCCCAATTTATACGAGTACATATATTCAACTGTAGATTTAACAATTTAAAAGAAGTTTACGAACTTCCATCACATATGAAGTTATTATGTTCTGTTTTTAATTGTAGAGGATAATGTTTGGAGCTGGTGTTATCTTCGTTTACTTTGCTCTTATTTTTATAGTGTTAATTAGCTGCCTGTTGCGTAACTTTTTCGCCCAGCTAATTCAAGCAAATATCTATCTGGATGATCAATCCAATCACTTGAACTCATCTTCACTGTTCGTTGTTTCTCTACCTGTTTCATCTCCCATTTTTTGACCTCCATTTGCGCTTCCCTGAAATAAGAAACAATGATAAAAGAATACAGTTTAGATTGAAGTAATTCTTTTACGAAACACTGACGCAGAAGATTCTAGTGTCTGTTATGATAAAGCATATTACATGTTAATCTCTAATTAAAAAACAAAATATATGAGCGCACTTTCCACATGGACACTGACTGATGCAGAGGATGGGAGTAGGGTGGTGTCTTCCAACCATTGGTTGTCAAGGTCACAGTCATCAAGAGTTTGCAAGACTTCCTCATCGGGATTACTCAGGTGAGATGTCTATTTTCTCTCCCTTTTCTCGTTTTGCATGTTGTGCACTCGGTGTAACGACCATTTTCCTAACCAAGGAAACCTTGTTCTTAATGTACACACCATGTTTATTATTTGACTGCTTCGTATCTTTAATCACTATTTTCTTTCTGATTAGTACCCACATGAATACTAGCCCTACATATTCTATATTGAATACCAGTTCAGCTATAAGAACATTTAGAAATGCGGTGTAGGATTATTTTTTTTTTTAAATTTATTGATCGAAAGCTTTGTAGAGAGTGTTTCTATTTCTTTTAAACCAGTGGCATTGAAAAATGTCTTTTGTATTACCTTTTTTATTGGCTGTTCGCAGTTATGATGGTTTCTGATATTTTATTTCATTCTATGTCTATTTTCGTTCATGTTGTACATTTTTGACGACAATGT
This sequence comes from Lepisma saccharinum, assembly GCA_022664845.1. Lineage (NCBI taxonomy): Eukaryota > Metazoa > Arthropoda > Insecta > Zygentoma > Lepismatidae > Lepisma > Lepisma saccharinum. Next base: position 69,980 of record JAGDQP010004107.1, on the reverse strand, counting down.
ATTTTGTTGTATTGACGACCATGTACTTCGTTGTGATATGATCTATATTTTGTTGTATTGACGACCATGTATTTTGTAGTAATATGTTCTATATTTTGTTGTATTGATGACCATGTATTTCGTTGTGATATGATCTATATTTTGTTGTATTGACGACCATGTATTTTGTAGTGATATGTT
>JAGDQP010004107.1:58723-69790 GCA_022664845.1 Lepisma saccharinum | reverse complement strand
CCATGTATTTTGTAGTGATATGTTCTATATTTTGTTGTATTGACGACAATGTATTTTGTTGTGATATGATCCATACTTTGTTCAAGTTTTATAGCGCTGTACTTACTACATGTACAATTTGTAGTCAACCGCAGTGAAATCTGAGTGTGAATCTATTTTACCAAGATGAATGTTAGTCTGTTTCAACTAATATTAACGTCTTCAACGAGCTGGTGAACTTTTAAGGACGGGACCTACAGTTTTTGGTAAAGTGGACAGCGAACTACTGGGCCCCGGCGGAACATGAACTCATGAACGAACGCGTTAATCTATCGACCATCCCAAGATCAACCGAGATGAGTGAATTTAAGGTATATTCTGAGCATCATCGTGCAAATTACTAGTGTTCGTCTTCATTCGCGCTTGTGTGTTTGAAGAATCAGCAAACATATAGTTTAATACAATGTATGTTTATGCGCTGAAGATGGAGGTATGCACTGAAAACCACACTCCACTTACTAAACCGTACTCAAAGCTTGTTCCCTTGTGCATGTATTCATCTATCCATGAATAAATAAGTAAATAAATAAAAAATAATAATCGGACCAACGTTAATAATATAGGGTGTCTGAAAAGTTACAAAACTTACTCTTTCTTAAGTCACGGAATACTCTCCTGATCCTGTGAGCGGAGAGGTACTGTCAACTGTTTGTACTATATTTCTTTGAAGACCTTCGACGTGATATGCGTTAATTATTGTCGTATGGTCTTTCATGTATCGGCACCGGGCCGGGACAGGTATCGATAAATCAGGACATATCCCTCCTGATAATCCTGTCATTTAAAAAAAAAATCACGAAGGGTGCCCATCTTAAAAAAGAATCGGTTATAGCAAACTAGTAAACATAAGAAACATTCAGTAAAATCCTGATTATAAACCAGTACTTTACCATACTACTTAAATTTTCAGTAAAACACTTTTAAAGCTTTCCTTAGGAGATGGCGTTGTCAAAAATCCTGCTTTACACCACTAAGTTTCCAAAACCGCTATACGGCATCTGATTAGTAATTGGTGGATATTTAATTTCATAAAACCACCTCGTGCATTTTATGTTCTGTAGCTGATAAATACTTACCGTGAATGTACAGTTCCACATCCCCATACTTCTACATTAAGAAGAGGGTATGGAATGCCTTGGTATTTGACAAATGTGAAATTCTCATTAACATCTATAGCTGGTTTCTTGGGATCTGCTCCGGCTCTTAATCCTTGGGGATAGCCTCGGATAGTTGTGTTAAAATAGACGATTTTCGGTCCACCTGAGGAGTTAGAATAAGTTATGTAGACAAATGAAAATATAACTTATACCGTACAATTTGAAGTTCAATGTATTTATTTATGTCATTCAAGATGTTACGCTCTCGCTGAATAAAACATTGAAGTAAGTGTAACATACCTAAAATCGAAATAAAAGCTAAGATGTCGTAGTTAGTAACTGTTAATACAACCACATATCAATGTGAAACGAATAAGGCGGAACGTGACACACCAAACTATTGAAACGGATGTAAAAGTCTTCTTGAATTTCCTTTCACATATTGTCTCCGATTTGTCACATCATGTAGAAAGATGTCTTTATATGTATTCCTACAGTGTACGATCACGGCGTTGTTTGGCATTCTTAAATTGTCCATTTAGATTAAAAGAAACTGTTCATAGAACTACAGAGAGTAGTAACAATTAGATAAGATATAAAATGTTAGTATTCCATAAAGAGGTTTCTAAATAACCTCTTATATATAATTTTTTTCCTTCTGATCCGAATGGTATACAACTAATATACTACTCCGCATAATACTGTCCACTAATGATTCACAAATGAATCTTCAATTCTTGTATAGTAATAATTCCGATAGTGAGTACTATAACGGGCGAAGTCGATGAAGCGCTCTTCTCGATTTATCAAACTTGAGACACGCGTAGCAGCTCTGTCTGAAGGATTGCAGCAATGGCGTTTTCAATGTTCTGCTGTAGCTCTTCAAGTGTTTGGAGGGATTATTTGAGTATGTCTGACCCTTCAACTTGAACCACAGGTAAAAATCACAGGAAAAGAGATCAGGCGATCGTGGTGGCCAGGAGATTTTACTGCCTCTGCTGACTGTCCTCTTCTCACCGAACACCTCATGAACTTGTGGTATGTGATGTTTTTTCATCTTGCTAAAAACATCCATACAGTCGTTCATCTTCTGTGAGTTGATTCGGAAACCGGACATTGCGCACCAAACAGCAATCTTAAGATTATGTAACGGCTATTGAACGTACCGGATACTGATTAGAATTCGCTGATGCGCAATGGCGCGTGTTCTGTGAGTTCACATTATCCGGACAGGCTGAACTAGGCCTCACATGAAAAAATGGAAAACTGAGGATGCAAAAGTCCTGATTCCACTTCATTCAGAAACCTCCGGCAGAATTAATTGAACACGCGCAGGTTTGTCTGAAAGCTTTAGCTCATGCACAACAGAAAATGTGTAAGGATAAAGATACAGATTCTTTTTGATAGTGTTCTGACACTGCGATCTCTTAATTCCCACCTAATTTTGCCGGCCGAGTGGTCTGTGGCGGTAGGACATCGGCTCGAAGGTCCCGGGTTCGAGTCCCGGTAGGGGCATGGGTGTGCATTTTAACTGCTAAAGGGCGATTCGTGACGGGCCGAAGTCCAAAGTTACTAGACTGGCATATAAAAATAAAGTTTACCAAAGTTTTATCCCACCTAATTCCTACAGATAACCAGCGTTGAGATTTTGTTGGACTTTTATGCACGTTAGCATTAACTTTAGTCTTTTTCTGGTGTTCGAAGTGTGGTAGTTACGGTTTTTATTCGCTACAGAGCCAGTTTCACGCCACTAAGATTTGCATTGCAGATTTTGCAAACAATCTTCCGTTCTTAAACTCTTGTGCACACAGTTCAAGCACACGTTTTCCACGAATTGTGCTTGGCATAACACTTGCATTCAACTGATCACAAAACACGTCTCCATCTCTCACTCAAACAACTGGTTGCTGTCACGTGTATGCCCTCAAACGTGTCTGAGCTCATTCAAACGATTGATTGCTGTCGCATGCTCTTCTCCCGTATGCTCCTCTCACCCCCAATTGGGTGTGTCCTAATTTCTAATTAATTCTGTTGTTGTTTTTAGTACGTTTTCACAAAATTCCGAAAACACTTTTCCGGGATAGTTTTATTTTGGACACGCTGTATAAAACCAATTATATTTCAGGATACTAGTTAACACTTTCAACATTTTTTTTTTTTTTTTTTTTTTTTTTTTGCTTACATTTGAATAAGGATAACTATCTTATTTATTTATTTTTTAATCAAAGCCAAGTTACAATAGTTTACGGAAATTTACAGGATGCACACTTGAGGGACCTTATAGGCTACAGAGTGTTTTTATACCTTTGTGATGAACGTTTTAGTAAGTTTTCTTTCTCATCAATCGCGTTTTGTTTTGTTTTTAACTTTCCTGATCCATTACTGTCCTGGGAGTATGTAAAACATTGGTAGTACAATACCAACCGCCATTTACCATGAAAGTAAAAAAATAATAACGACGTGCAACTACCTTAAAGCCAGAACAGGAGGTTGACCTGCTTGAAATAGCTCCACCGTATTTCCATAAACTAGGAAATTAACATAGCAATTGAAACAGATCCAAATGTCGCTGTCAAATTGTTAAAATCAATAAATTTACTCTTCACATTAACAGCCTTGCTAGTCAGCACTTTTCTTACAAGATTTCACAATAGATTTGAGAAGAAAAGCCCTTTTGCAACACCACAGACACACATTTGCAACACGTACTGTGCGGGTACTCAAATACTTTGGACTCGTTGTAATGCTCTGTCAGCAAATTTGCGGCATAAGATTTTACTCAATAACGAGGTCCTGGTATTACACACACATTTATTGCAGCCATTTCGAACTACTCCACGATTTACACACGTAAGATAGTACCGAACACAGAAATTCTGCACATTTTTTAAAGCGTTCTTCTGAAAAGCAGCACATGTGTAAAGCCACCTTTTTTATGTACACCTACGCGTGTACTTCACTCGCGATTTGGCTGTGTAAGTGTAACCAGTAAGTAATACGTGTGTACAGATTTTATTGGCTACTAAACTAAACCGCAAGCATGCTGCTACAGTATACATGAAAAGGCGACCAATTTGGTCAAATCATCTAAGGTTTACCAACTCTGGCATATTAAACAGAAACTCCCATATTTTGCTGAATTTTTAGCCAAATCACGTCTCCTGTTTCGATTTCATCCGGGAGCAAATACCAACTATGCAAAAATCGTATTTCGATTTGCAAAATCCCTGTTCTTTTTCTATAGGAATATTTCTATTCTTTGTATGTATACACACAAAGAATTTGTAGAATGTGTAAACAGTAATTCCAAATTTAGGCTGTTGTTCAAGACAAATAAATATTATACGTTTCAATAAGAACATCTGCAAAAATACAAGAGTATGTTCCTCTGTACAAATATACTGATTTTTTTTTTACACTATTGTCGTTATTGCGAAGATATCGCGTCAAAATCTTCCGTATTTTGACGAAAAGAAAAATTGATAATCCCATCTTACTAAGTTCACTTAGAGACTATGATTACTTACGTTCTACGACTCGAAACTGAGGTAAAATTTGTAAAACAACACAATCATTTTGGCCCCAATAATGATTTGATTCTCGCCATTCCTCCGTGGCAGCTATACAGAATTCAACACCTTCTTCTCCTCGTAAGAATGTCAACGTAGGACCTCGATAACTTAGGACATGGTGTTCAAACCTATCCAAAAAGAGATTTAAGATCTTACAAAAAGAGAATTGATACAACACTATCCGACGTCGTCAACTATATACAGTATACACAAAGTACATATAGGAACTGGCCTGATAAGTAATATGAAAAGGTGAAATTTGTATAGAAAGGAAACGAAGTTTACTTACGTCCGCCATCTTGGTTTTTGTGTCTACGTTATCCGTTCGCGACGCAGGGATACTTTCATTCTATGCTCTACTAAAGAGGACTTAAAACTTTTTTAATAGTGTTAAGTGTAAAGTTATGCACGTGATTTTCCTCTCTGGAAACTACGAAAGTACAATGCCTGTCCTCTCTTACTCAAAGATCACCCACAACTATCTTAAAAGACACTAGAATTAATTACCTCACCGAAAATTATTCAGATTTAGAAAATTTGTTCTTACCATTGTTAATCATTTTATAAGATACGCAGTAATGTGTTTATAATAATTATTAATAAAAAATATTCAAAATTATTTGAAATGCAAACAATACTCACTCTTCTCTAGGACCACCTTATTAAACGAAATTGATACGTTCTATGGGGTGGCACTATTTTATTAAAAGAATATGTAAGAAACATATTCTGTACAATATTATTTACAACCGGGAAAAAAGCGAACAATGTAAAAAAACAACAACAACATTCTTTTATTAACAGCTCATTGTTTCAAAGTGTATGAATGACAAATCCTGGATCATGTACTCATGATCAAGAATATAATGAATATACTTACCTATTTACTGTAAATCGAACTTTCTTTACATGTAGCATGCAAACCGCTTATCAAGGATACCAAACTTTCCTTAGGAACATGTACGAAAGTTTCCCATCAGAAAGTGCCAAAAGATACAGTGTTAATATTAATGCAAAGATTGTAAGAACTTACCAAGAGACCTTGCTTTTTCCTTTATATATTATTGTACTTTCTGGTACTGTATTTAAATACTATATACATATGTACAAAGGAATAGGAAAAGAAGTGCTTGTACTCATGCACAACACATCTGATTTTTTAAAAGCAAAAATATACCAATATTGAATTACGTTCCCCAAAATCACCCAAAAAATGCTATTACTAAAGCACGTTCAAATTATCTGTTCTAACAACAACTATTTTTTATTTTACTTCATCTAAATTTTGGAAGGTTTTTTTTTTATTATTATCGGTAAATGACTGCAGAACGCCTGTGCATGACACCGCATGTACTGCTTAATTTCCTTCGATTTGTTGCTGCCGGACTTCCCAACTTGGTTTCCATAATTCCCACTTTGGCATTAGTTGCTTGCATTTTTTCCTCAATATTTTACACAAGCGATTGTGATTAGTGTCCATAGAAACTTTTAACATAATATGAAGTCTGTCACCCAGAAATAGATATGTGCAAAATTGCTTTTGTGAATATAGCAATAATTCAAGACCTAATACACGTTGAATCAAAATCGTAAGCTGTTTTTATTTCAGTAAATTTTGCTGGATATGACTGATATATGTGTTCAAATCAGACCTGGAAAATTCTAAATCGAAAAGCTACTTTGAAGATCAATGGAGAAATGGAATTTTAAAAAAATAATAAAAAAATGAGCTGAATAGGCATCTATGACTGAATCCCGACACATGTCTGACAGATAAAGTCCCGAGGTTCCTAAGTCCCCTCGGGTCTAAGGATGGGGAGGTTAGCAAGCAATCTGGGCCTATATTCAAGGTACAATCCACCATTCGATTTGTGAGGTTCCTGAAAAAAAAATGGAGAGTGGGGCTCAAACCCACACCGCCTCTCCAGTGCCTTCACGTCAATAATCGTAACCACTGGATTACGGGTGTTCGGTAGAGTCGAACTGGACATAACAGGTCACGGAGGGAGTGGCATTTGCCAAGAGCTACAAACAAGTAATGAAATAAAAAGCACTAAAAATGAATCTATATTCTGTATAAATTTGAACATACACCCTCCATTCTGAAAGAAACCGAACTGTTGAAAACAAATAGTACCACTAGTGCCATCTGTTGTAATATTTTACCGGTAGATGGCGTAGTCCCTCATTGACAACTGGTATAAATGTCATGACATTTGGATGCACGGCAACAAAGTTATTGCGTTTCAACTGTCAGTGTGTTGTGTACATCGGTCGGAAAATGAGTTTCAAACAACGAGCTGCAATTGAGTTTTGTGTTAAACTGGGTAAACCTTTTACTGAAACGCACCAAATGCTACAAAATGCATATGGTGATGAGTGTCTATCCCGTACGCAAGTTTACGAGTGGTTCAGGCGATTCAAATCGGGTAGAGAGACGCTGGATGATGACGAAAGATCAGGTCGCCCCAGAACCGGATTATCGGAAGAAAACATCGAAAAAGTGCGTGAATTCATCAAACATAACAAAAAAGCGTCGGTGAAAGTTATTGAAATGGAATTAGGCATTCCTCAAACAACCGCATACCGCATTTTGACCGAAGTTTTGGGCCTTAAGAAGGTTAATTCGCGGTTTGTACCACACAAACTCACCGAAGACCAAAAAGTTGATCGAATTGCGCATTGCAAAGACATTGTTAAAAGTGCTCGGCAGGATCGAAACTTCTTGAAATCGATTGTAACTGGTGACGAGACGTGGTGTTTTGAATATGAGCCCGAAACAAAGCGGCAAAGTGCTGAATGGAGAGCGCCGGATGAAGGACCACCCAAAAAAAGTCGCTTGGTGAAGTCAAAAGTTAAGGTGATGCTGATTTGTTTTTACGATTCAAAAGGAATTATCCACAAAGAATTTGTTCAGCCCGGCCAGACAGTCACTGGAGAGTTTTACTTGGGCGTCATGAAGCGTTTGCTGGCAAGAATTCGTCGTATTCGGCCCGAATATCGAGAAATCGGCAGTTGGACTCTTTTGGACGATAATGCACCATCACATCGTTCGCGACTTGTAACTGAATTTTTGGTCAAAAATCACATTATTCGTTTGCATCATCCGCCCTATTCACCAGATCTCGCTCCGTGCGATTTCTATCTGTTCCCGAAACTGCATTTGGCGATGAAAGGAAAGTGGCACGCATCGATTGAAGCCATTGAGAAGGCGACGACCGCCGTCCTAAAGACCATTCCAATAAAGGACATGGAGAAGTCGTTTGACAACTTGTTGGAGCGTGCAAATATGTGTATCGATGCAGAAGGGGAATACATTGATTAATAAAAATGATTTGTTCCAAAATGTACATTGTTTTTTTGTTTTTTTAAAACGTTCGGTTTATTTTGGAATGGAGGGTGTACACGAAGTTTTATTACCTTCCGAATCTTTCAAAATGGTGTGTGTATATTCTGAACGAAGTAGGTTTATGGTTCAAAGATCCCTGGGTAAAGTGAGCCGATCTTAGGTTGCCAATGACTTAAAGATTACGCCATGTAAAAACGTTTAAATAGAGCCTAGCCAGGTCTGACTGGGAAAAGTTAATTGGTTGATGATTATAGACACTTCCATAGACACAATACATATACTGTTCTTAAAAGGGAGTTAGGATTTGGACAGTAACATTTCTAGCCGACACAGCATAAGAAACAACATGTTCGCTGGTCTTGAATCATTTTCGAAAGAAGAAGAAAAATTATATAAACTTAATGACTTGGTTGTCAGACCTCGATATCACATTAAGAATGGCCGTCCGGGGCGCCTTGAAATCAAGCTCATGTCTTCACTGGAATTGATTTTTTTATAATAATTGGGTCAACACTGATTTTTCAACGAAATATAAGCTGAAATTTTTGCACCAGGAAGAATAAACGAAAGTAGTAAATAGCACCCACTTTTCGCGAGTGTCGTATCTACAATATTTCGTCACACCAGTTCTGAATTTGAGCTATTGTTCAGGATTTATTGGTCTTCGTACTAATCACCAGAGTTTGCGTTGTCTTCCAAAACAAAATGAGGGAAAAACCGAGCATAACTGCTGTTTAATTAGTTCTTTGTTGTAGAAAAAAAAATTCTAATCAAGAAAAATAACATCTGGAAATGTTGTCTATACAACGCTTTCCGTAACCCAGTCCATTCTTTACCAGTCCATTTTTGTCTGGTAACATCCTCTGTACGATAAAATTTCTGGTAAAGTGTGAAATGGGCGTTATGGAAACTGACGGTATACACAACAAAATTTCCAGATGCATGCAGTGCGCTGTACATGAGTGACAAGCTCTGAAAATAAAGACAAATTACAAAAGAAAAGAGCAGAAGAAACAGGTCACCTGTTTGCCCCTAAACCATGTTGACTACTGCTGTACAAAAGAACCCAATGAGACGGACACACTGTTCCAAGCTGAAACAAGAAACAATTACTTTAAAACAATTGACGTTAGGGAAAATACAACATTAAACCCCTAAATAAGTCAATTAATACAAGTAAATTATACAAAAGTTGATTGGTTTGTCACATTAGAGGAGTTTAAAGTAAACACTGTGGTTTCCGTGATCGAACAGATATAGTTGCACCTTTGCCTAATTTCAGTTGTTTGATTAGACCCACTGATTTTGTGAGTGCCATTTTAGGCAAGTTCTGATTCTTAAATAGTCATCTCAAGTATTACCAAATGCCGTGGAAAAAAAAGGTGAGCTTCGATGGAACATTCTATTTACATTTATGTTTTAAACTTAGAAATACCTCAATAAACTGGCGAAATAAAATATCAGTGTAAAAATAAATCTTGTGCAGTTTTAAATTTTCAAGTTATAATTTGGAGATTCCATTGATACCTTCCAATCACTTGCCATAAATGTGAGGTTTTAAAAACGAGTATGGGTTTGTAACGCTTAATAAACAATACTAAAATATGTATGATCTCTACGTCTAGCAAAGCATATTCATTATCTTAATTTTCGCCTGTTCTTCTCTCGGAGTTTCAAACTAGCATACAGATAGTATTTTTAATTATTTTAAAAATTCTTTTATTCTATTTGAATAATGCTAGTCTGAAAATTAAGGTAAAAAAGCCTGAGTTGAAACATCTCTCAAAATGAATAACGGAAAACAGAATATAAATCAGATAAGAAGCACCACAATATTTTATAGTTGCATTTGGGGTTGTTCCACTATTTTATTATCATTCTGTTGATGTACACAAGGTATCGAAAACATAAAATTTACCCAAAACGGTAAAATTTGTCAATACACCTGGGTTTATTGTTATTGCTGTCCGAAGATCAAACTCGTACTTAGAAAGGGTATAGAACTGGATGGGCAATCGTTGGAAGAACGCTCAAATGATGTAAATTTGCAAATGCTAAGTTCGTTTATCACAAAGAGAGAAACGATGGGTGCCTTTAAGCATGTAGATTTAGACACACATCATCTTATCGATCTTGCAAACATCTTTTCTTATTATGTCAAAATGTAGTGCAAGGTATGTAGTTTCCAAAATCAGTGTCAGCTTCACTTCTGAAAAAATAAAATCCTGACAAAAATTTTTTTTTCAGGTGAACTTTGTACACATCATGTTGGATTACATGTTTTCCTTCGGATATACTATAAGTGACCTCACGAGGTATATCGTAGTGCAATTAAGCTCTGATATTAAAATCAGAATTTAAGGGGTTTTTTGCCGTAGTAAGGAGCGACATTCTTGCACTTGGAATGAGAACTTTGTACCCAGCGCACACCTGTAACACTTTTCTTCAAATACAAAGTATGTCATAGAAGTCTTCACGAGGCATATCATATTAAATAGTATTTTTTTCTTGAAAGATGTGCTCAGTAAGATTCATAAACAAAGTAGAGAATATACTTCTGGGGGTAGACATAATCAGTACGTTATCAACTAGATTGGATTCTTAACCATTTGTCGGGAACACAAATACTAAATTAATATCGAGAACGTTTCAATTCGATTTCTCTTCTTTTCGATATATATATATATATATATATATACAGCAGGCATTCCTTTCAGACTACGTGCAATAAATTTCTTTTGATCAGCTTAGTTAAATTTGATCATGAATTCCTTTTAGACTACGTACAATAAATTTCTTTTAATCAGATTAGTTAGATCTGATCATGAATTCCTTTTAGACTACGTACAATAAATTTCTTTTAATCAGCTGTTAGATCTGATCATGAATTCCTTTTAGACTACGTACAATAAATTTCTTTTAATCAGCTTAGTTAGATCCGATCATGAATTCCTTTTAGACTACGTACAATAAATTTCTTTTAATCAGCTTAGTTAGATCTGGTCATGAA
>JAGDQP010004107.1:46171-58713 GCA_022664845.1 Lepisma saccharinum | reverse complement strand
CGTACAATAAATTTCTTTTAATCAGCTTAGTTAGATCTGGTCATGAATTCCTTTTAGACTACGTACAATAAATTTCTTTTAATCAGCTTAGTTAGATCTGGTCATGAATTCCTTTTAGACTACGTACAATAAATTTCTTTTAATCAGCTTAGTTAGATCCGATCATGAATTCCTTCTAGACTACGTAAAATAAATTTCTTTTAATCTGCTTGGTTAGATCTGATCATGAATTCCTTTTACACTACGTACAATAAGTTTCTTTTGATCAGCTTAGTCAGATCTGATCATGAATTCCTTTCAAGATATGTGCAATAAATTTCATTTAAACAGCTTAGATCTGATCATGAATTCCTTTTAGACTACGTACAATAAATTTCTTTTAATCAGCTTAGTTAGATCTGGTCATGAAATCCTTTTAGACTACGTACAATAAATTTCTTTTAATCAGCTTAGTTAGATCTGGTCATGAATTCCTTTTAGACTATGTACAATAAATTTCTTTTAATCTGTTTGGTTAGATCTGATCATGAATTCCTTCTAGACTACGTACAATAAATTTCATTTAATCAGCTTAGTTAGATCTGGTCATGAATTCCTTTTAGACTACGTACAATAAATTTCTTTTAATCTGTTTGGTTAGATCTGATCATGAATTCCCTTTACACTACGTACAATAAGTTTCTTTTAATCAGCTTAGTCAGATCTGATCATGAATTCCTTTCAAGATATGTGCAATAAATTTCATTTAATCAGCTTATTTAGATCTGATCATGAATTCCTTCTAGACTACGTACAATAAATTTCTTTTAATCAGCTTAGTTAGATCTGATCGTGAACTCCTTTCAGGCTACGTGCAATAAATTTCTTTTAATCTGCTTGGTTAGATCTGATCATGAATTTGCTGAACTGGAAACGAATAAGACATGAAACTTACGAAGTCAATTTTGAGAAAGACAAGCGTTCAGAATAAAATAGAGGAATAAAATTCTCTAGGTATCGATTAGCGATTGCATTAAAAAGAGCTTATTAAACATGAGTAGATAAATGTAATAGTAGCCAAAGTTGGAATTGAATCATACATGTTATACTTACTACACAGTAGCATATATTATGTACAGGGCCAATTAAACACTATATAATAAAGAAACAGACTAAAAATAACTTGAAATAATTAACCAAAAACATAAAAAATTATTCTTCAATACAAAAACAATGTAATTCATCTGGTGAACAATTCAGAACTATCTGCTATACGTACTTGGTAAAGAATAAACTACTAGTTAATCTACAAACTTTATAATTTATATGGGTGCTACGAAAGAGTGAAATTCCAATGCTGTGAGACACCCTTGCTTTAATAATTTCAAACTGTTCACTAGTAACATTGTATAAGAAAAAAAAATAATTACAGAAAAGTAAAAGAGATAACTATTCAACATGAATAAGTACGGTGCGATAGAAGATTATCAATGAGAAAATTAGTTATTTGTGGAACCATTCGAATCTTCACTGTCGTTAAAATTTTATTACTGTTTTTTTTTTAAATCAAAGATGTTTCAGACAACGCTATGCACTCTTACAAAATGTTTGATGTTAAATATCAAATAGCGACGACAGAAATTTATTTGAAGAAATGAATGTCGTTCATGGTTTGTATGTGTAGAGAATGTTTCAAAACAGAATTGATAAATGCAAAGAATTTGAAAAGGCTTATTGTTCAAAATGTTAGTTGAATGAAGTATATATATATAAAGAGAACCTAAGTTGCATCAGAATTAGCTTTGTGTAAATTTCCATCAAAGTAATGTAGTATGCATATTATTTTTCTTAACGAATTATGTGATAGACGGAACAAATTGAAAAAGGGAATAGTGACATCATATGTAACATTGTTTTGTACTATGTTGAAGTAAATTCAGCACAATTGATTTACATAATATGTTTCGAAGTTTCTCTTAGTCGTAGCTGTAACATTTTTAGATTGACTTGACAGGGGTTTTACCCCTGATGTAATGGGGAAACCAGGATTGTAGAGTAGGACAGAAATGCAAGTATCTTCTGAACAATGGCATAATCTATAGGCATACTTGATGTGTGTTTTATAGCTATCTTTTGTTTAAAGTTCTTCTGATGCTCGGTAAAGAAAGAAAAATTTGAGGTAGGTCTACCTTACCAGTTCCCCTTTCTATACACTGCCTACGATGTTAAGTTGTGTGTTTCTTTAATAGGAGCTGTTTTCTGTGAAAGTTTGGGTTGTTCGTTTATTTTTTCTCCATAAAGTGTATAAAATTTGGTTTCCACTTTCAGCCAAGCGGAGAGGCCTCATCCACTAGCGGATTGAATATGGCTGTGATTTATTCTATATATATACAGCTTACTTTCGCATTAGATCACACACATTCACATGTACACATAAAAAAGGTCACTATATTTCGTGTATTCACACTTTTTCAAGTAGGGAGGAAGACAGCGAAGTTCACGTGTTCACAAAGTACAAGTTTGAAGAGACAGTGGCGACACGTAGCAGACAAAGTATCAAAACTGGAGAACAACTGACTGCTGTAGCGCATAGATATCCGGAACTTGAAATAATAATAATAACTGTATAGCGTGTAAGTACAAGGTGGGATCGTGGATGGAAATGTGTTGAAAATGCGGAGGAAAAGGGCAGCTTAGAGTTATTGAAGGTTAAGAAGGCCACGTTTTATTTTCGCGCTAACAAACCGTGAATAAAGGCATTCTCCCACAGACGGCGTGTTGAGGTCCTGGTCATAGGGGGTAAGATGTGGATTATGGCAACCAGGAAACAGATCAAAATTGGTATTGTGGGACTCGGTGTGCAAGGAAACTGGGGCATCCGGTTTGTTGATAGGACAGAAGTGACGATGGTTATTAATTCGAATGTTAAGAGCACAACTTGTTTCCCCCACATAAAAGGAATGACATAACTTGCAGGTTAGGATGTATATAACATTAGGGGTGTAGCATGTACCCTTCGGATTGAGGGTGTACCGACCATTAGCAGTATTGATAGTGATTGTGGGAGAAATGATGAAAATGGAGCAGACCTTACATTTGGGTGTCTGGCATGTCTGTGCGCCGGTTTGGTGTGGTGGCAAGGAGGACAGGGTGGCAAGGACAACAGGAAGTGGCCGTACAACCATTTCCTGTTGTTAAAAGATATCCTTTCCTTTGCCCGCGGACTAAGATGGCGCTATTTTTGGGCCAAAAATCCACCTATTCCAGGCACACCAATAAGCACCATACTAGCCTTGAGCGTTTCCGCCCCCCCCCCTCAAACATGGACCCACCTCCACTTCCTAGCAACCATCCCCTAGAACGTTACATCTCCTGCATTATCTCTGCCAGCACCAATAGTGAGTTCTCACATCAGATGGCCAACCAACCTAACCCATAACCAACGCAAAGCCCTTGTAGCTACGCGAGAACCATGACATAATGGTCCTCCCAGCGGACAAGGGGTCCACTACAGTAGTCTTAGACAAGGCTGACTACCTCTAGGAAGCTTACCGCCAACTATCCATCCCAACAACTACAAGCGCACCACCACAGACCTAACCTACACCCACAAACAGAAAATTTCCGATTTCATTACCGCTAATGGTCCTCGTGAGGGCATATCTGAAATGTCCATAAAATACCTAATCCTGGACAGTCCACGTACCCCAACCTTTTACCTATTACCAAAGATCCACAAACCAGGTAACTCAGGCAGACCCATTGTAGCCAGCTATAATTCCCCTACTGAAAGCATTTCAGTTCTCGTTGACTCCTTCCTTCAAACACATGTTCAAGCTCTGCCTGCCTACATACACACCTACCACTTCTTAGAAATCATCCGTAAATTACTGCCTCTTCCTTTTGACATACTGCTTTGCACCATAGATGTTACTTCCTTATATACCAACATTCCTCATGCCCATGGCCTAGCAGCTATGGAATTCTTCCTTAACCAGAGAACTAAACCTCATAGCCCAACCACAGCTTTCCTTCTTAACCTGGACAACCTAGTTCTCAAATGTAACACCTTCACCTTTGACGACAAACACTATCTTCAGATCCGAGGCACAGACAGCCATGGGTACGAGAATGGCACCTTCTTATGCTAATCTGTTTATGGGCAAACTCGAACATGATTTCCTGCAAACTCAACCTTTGACCCCTCTACTCTTGGTAAGATTCTTGGACGATATAATAATGCTATGGACTCATGGTGAAACCAGTCTCAAGACATTCCTAGAACAACTAAACCAATTCCGTGTTGTCGAGTTCACCTGGTCCATTTCCGACAAGAGTCACATTTCTTGACGTGGACATCACCTTAGAAAACAACACTCTGACCACCTCCGTTCACATAAAACCCACCAACCATATGCAGTATTTACACTACTCAAGTTACAATCCTTACCACAACAAGAAAGAGATTCCTTTCTCCCTTGCCCTCAGAGAACAACGCCTGAATTCCACCACCTCTGCTGCTGAAACTTACAACCAACGCCTCCAGGAGGCTCTAGTCAACCGAGGCTACCCTTCTAACCAAACAGATCCGCCGTGCATCCTCACAAACTCAAAACACTCAAAAATCCAACCCACCGGCTCTAAACACCCAGTACCATCCTAAACTAACCAAGGTCAAATAAATCGTACACTCTCATTTCCACATTCTCCAATCTGACCCAGATACAAGATCAATATTCCCCACCAAAAATAGATTAGTTTTTCAACATCCACCGAATCTTAGAAACATCTTGGTCCGTACGAATCCCTCCTTGCCACCACACTAAACCGGCGCACAGACATGCCAGAGACCCAAATGTAAGGTCTGCTCCATTTTCATCACTTCTCCCACAATCACTATCAATACTGCTAATGGTCGGTACACCCTCAATCCGAAGGGTACATGCCACACCCCTAATGTTATATACATCCTAACCTGCAAGTTATGTGATGCCTTTTATGTGGGGGGAAACAAGTTGTGCTCTTAACATTCGAATTAATAACCATCGTCACTTCTGTCCTATCAACAAACCGGATGCCCCAGTTTCCTTGCACACCGAGTGTCACAATATCAATTTTGATCTATCTTTCCTGGTTGCCATAATTCACATTTTACCCCCTACGACCAGGACCTCAACACGCCGTCTGTGGGAGAATGCCTTTATTCACGGTTTGAGCGCGAAAATAAAACCTGGCCTTAACCTTCACTAACTCTAAGCTGCCCTTTTCCTCCGCATTTTCAACACATTTCCACCCACGATCCCACCTTGTACTTACACGCTATACTGTTATTATTATTTCAAGTTCCGGAAATCTACGCGTTACAGCAGTCAGTCGTTCTCCCGTTTTGATGCTTTGTCCGCTACGTTTGGTTTCTCCGTAAAGTAGGTTCCTTTCTGTTTTTACTATTTCTTTTACGTTTTAGATTTTGAAAAGGTGAGTTCTTCTTTATTTTGTATTTTTCTGGACAGGTGCGTAATCTTTTTTCTTTTTTTTTTTAACCAGAACCTTAGTAGTGTATAGATTTAACACAGTTTTTTCCCCGCCATTTTATGTTCTTACAAAGTAGTTTCCATTAGACTCTTAGTTTTGAAATTTCTCCCATCATTTTATTTACTTATTTATTTTTATATTTTTATTATCGTTATTTATTTATTTTTTTTTCATTTTGACGCAATTTTTTTTGTCCGTTTTTTATTTTTGAATAACTTATTTACTATTTGAGAAAACAAATCTAATAGGCTCATTACCAAATATCTTGAGTCAAGAAATTGTTGCGTTTTGCAGTCTTGTATCGTAGTTTTACTATTGCCTAACACATTATTCCAAATATTTCTTATTTCTATATCTTCAGGTTAAATTTCGTCTTCCGATGATAAACTATCACTTGACACACAGGTATGTCAAAGGAGATCTAAATTTGACTTTTCTCTTTTGTTTGTAATATTTCGGCTACTTTTCGTTTTTCAATTCGAGTCTAAATTAGAAGTTAAGGAGATATTCAACAGTCTTTCATAATCATATTTAGACTTCTGTCGTGTAGTTTTATCATTAGTTTCGTAGTTTTTCGCTTTTCTGTCACTACCGATGGTTCAATTCTTCGGTTCTTTGTATGGAACATGCTTTTGTCTGAAAGCTCAGTAGTTTGAAAAAGAGTAATACATTTCCTCCGACATTGAAGACCCGAAGGATCCACACGTAAATATTTTTTTTTCTTCAACAAAAACTGTGCAGTGTCAAATATCAAGTATAGTGGAAAATTATAAGCTTACGTTATCTTACCATAACAAAATCCGCGGAACTCTTTAGGAAAAAGAGAAAAGATGAAATAATATTACATTGTAAATACAACAAACTATACAAGTACTGAAAAGTACACACATTTACAAAACTGCAATAAAACTAAGCAAGCACAGTAAAATTACCACGTAAAATCTTCTAGATTTTGCTATAATTTCTCAAATTATCTCCAAACTTATCTGATCTGTCATACAGTTTCTTTGAAATATTATGTCCATTGTGTCATCAACTGTTACACTCTAGAATTTTCTAAGCCTATAACAAATGAATCCCTGGAAACACTGATCAAGATTTTTTAGTCACAAATTTTCGATTTATTCAATGAAGCTTCATCAGAAGGTGAAGGAGAAAATAAACAAACATGGCGTCGTCGTTAATTCCTCAATTTATCTGCTGTTTCTGACAGACTGAAATTTCACTGTTTTTAGTGTTTTTCTTCATATATATGAGACTGCTACGAAGAATCTATGTAGATTCTCCGATACCAAAAT
Organism: Lepisma saccharinum; assembly: GCA_022664845.1. Taxonomy (NCBI): domain Eukaryota; kingdom Metazoa; phylum Arthropoda; class Insecta; order Zygentoma; family Lepismatidae; genus Lepisma; species Lepisma saccharinum. The sequence continues at coordinate 51,904 of JAGDQP010004107.1, read as the reverse complement.
AGTGAATAATTGCCTAATATTTAATGCTGTTAATCTGTTAGGTAAAGTAATAAGTTTTGGCAACATGGTCGCTCCCTATCCACCAGTTCTCTCCTATTATGTAAGCACGCCTTCGGCGAAACGTTGCCACATATCTATTGTATTTATGAAATACGTCTGTCTATGCATTCTGACATGTCAGTACATTTTTTCTACCTTATTTTAGAATTTTATATATCTATATACAGGGTAGCCAAAATCAGTGAACAATATTCTAGGAAAGAAAAGTTCTCATCACAACAATGAAAAAAAAAGATCCTTTGAACAAATGTACAATAAAGTGTAGTGTCCAAGTTGAGCGAGGAATATGACGTCATATCTCGACAAATATTGACGTGTGGTTTAGCAAATCAATCAAAATTGTATGCAATATATATCTTTCGGCAAAGTTTATGATTCAGGAATGTAGCTGATAAGGGATTTCGGTACTTGCTGTATTAAACCATATTAATTCCTTGACAATGAAATTCTTATGTTACAGAACCCGTTTATGCGGCACCCTCTCAATCATGAACTCCGCTGAAATAGATTTATTGAGTACTTCTATTATTGCTAAATCGACACGACTGACGAGATATGACGTCACTTATGACAATGCGTCGCTTACTTCGGACACTGCTAGTTCCGCAACTACGCTTTGTTTTACATTTCTTCAAAGGAATTTTTTGCTTCGTTTGATGAGAACTTTCGGTTCCTAGAATTTTGTTCACTAATTTTTGTCCACCCTGTATAAATGTTTTAGCCACCCTATACTTTTCTAATTGTTCTTTATGCTGCGGTAGTGCTTGTTTACTTATGTACATTATCTAATGTTCATATCAATATAGGTTAGTTTACACTTCGGTTCCGACTCAGTTAAGCTTTTATTATTATACGACTTCCATCGATCTGGGTTTTACTGGAAGTCTTTAACCGTTTAGTAAAGCTTGATTGAATTACGTGAAATATTGTTACCATACGTGTTTAGTGGTCCAGATGTAAGCAATATAAAAATTCACAGTTTATAACACGTCATATAAAGTTTTTCTTTACTTTATCTTGTAGATTGAATTGCTCTCTTGAATATATATATATAAAGAAGGAAAAAGTAAACGAGGAAAATAAAATATTAAAGAAATGGAAGAAAAAGGAAAAAGAATGGAAAATAGGGAAAAGAAACAAAAAGAAAATATACAGAAGGAAAAACGAGGAAAAATAAAATATACACAAATGAAAGAAAAATAAAATGAAAAAGAAAGGAAAGGAAAATAGGGAAAAGAAACAAAAAGAAAATACAAAGAAAACAAAGAGAAAGAAACGAAACAGAAAAAAGAAAGGACAGGAAAGCGAAAAAGTAGAAAAAGAAAAATACAGAAAAGAAAAAGAAACAAAAATAAAAAGCAAACAGGAAAAAAAGAAAACAAGAAAAAGATAGAAAAGAACAAAAAATGTAACAAAAGGAAAAGGAATGAAAACGAACAAAAATAAAAAATAAGAAAAAGGAAATGGAAGAAAAAGAAAAGGAAAGGCAATATAGAAAAAACTAAAAGACAAATAAATAAATAAATGAGCTGTAATTATGGCAAAATTCCATAAAAAAGAACACAAAGCCTACCATTCTTGCGATGAAACCCTGAGAGTCCAGTGAAGAGAGACCATTCGCTGCTGATGGTGAGTGAAGCATTGTTGGTCGTATGTACAGCTTTGGTAGACTACAAGCTAACAACCATACTTGAGATACAGGTAGCATTACTTCCACTTCGACGTCGGAAAAATCCATTTCCCGATCTAAAACTGGAGTTGATAGATCGAAACCCTGTATAATAAACAAAGAAAAAAGTTTAAAATATCTTATATACATATATATATATATATATATAACTCCATTGGATTCCTAGAGAAAAGAAACGACCGAGACGACGTCCAAATGTAAGATGGGTAGATGAAATCAAGCGTTTTTCAGGAGCTACATGGATGAGGATATCAGCAGACCGAGATATGTGGAAAGAAAAGGGGAGGCCTTCATCCAGCAGTGGATAGAAAACGGCTGAATATGATGATGATGATGATGATGATGATATAATGCCATTAAATTATATACGTATGACGCTTGATAGAAGTATCCAGTAATGATAAATTAAAAATTTCTAATACGAAATCTTTCGAGTTAAAGGATTTACATATTGTTTTGCTGGTACAACTTTCTCAATGAAGAGTTCGATCCCTAATACGCGGTGTTCAAATAGATCGTGTGTATTGAAATTAATACCAAGTCGAACTTCCTACAGGAGGTGTTCGAAATTTTTTATTTTCGTTAATTTGAGATGCTAATTTTTAGCTCTTCTTTTAGTTTCTAATTTTTGCACTTACTTTAGTTCGTATTTTTTATTACTTATTAGAATTCCTAGAGTTTCTAAAATTTTGTTACTTAATTCGGTTCCTAATTTTTTGCTTATTTATTTGAATTCCTAAGCTTTTACTGACTTTAGAGCTGTTGATTTGTTCAGTAATCTACAAAGGCACCAATTTTTATTTAATCGAGCTCCTATTCTTGGTTTGACTTAATATTTTCACTTATTCAAGTTTCTAGGCTTTTATTTCTGAGTACTTACTTCTTATTTATTATCTGTTTGAAGGTCAGTAATATAACATAGCTAAATCAAATTTTATCAAGCTTTTTACGTAGGGGTGATTAGCCTCCCGAATTTGAGGCTAATCAAAACTTATGCAGTTAAGTAGACTAGTAAAGTTGAATATCCACTAGAATTCAATGTGGATTTCTAATATTAAAAGGCTGGAATGTAAGTAATCTACATAATCATAACGCTATCTGAGTAAAATAATTTCGTACTTACTATCAGCCACTTACATTGGGTTAAACATGCTTTTGCTAAGTCGAACATATTTAAAAAGTTTTAAACTTGCACAGGAGACTGAGTTAAAATTAACGTACTCATGGCGTTGGAGAAGACTCTACTTAATGCAAATAATAATAATCGCTTCATCTCGACAGTTTCGGAGCTAAACACAGGTTCCATTTTCAAGAGTACATAACAATGGAACCAGGCCGAAGTTTATTAGTTGATCCCTCTTCTCTTGTCTCCAGGTATAGCGGGATTCAAACTTGCAACCTTCCGATTTATAGTCCATTACTAATCAGTACACAGAACTCTATAAGTTATCCTCCAAGTAGTGACTACTTTATGTTACAAGGTCATATTTTTGTAGATCTGAAGTAGAGTTATTCATGTAAGTTTGAATTCAATACTGAGATTGCTGATGGGGGTCTTCTGTTAGTGCTATGAAGACCGCTGCTTTGATTTTTCAGTTTCGGGTGTTGTTCTTGATCTAGTGTATCAAATTTATCCTATTGTACATCCTTTAACCCTCACTCCATGAGTGTTCTACTAGTTTAGACCTATCAAGTTCTCTCCGTCGAGTGTTTCTCTATCCTTATTGGCAGAGAGGTAATCCATTCTTACGTATGTTTTCCCATATTCACACGGAATATTGTATATGGAGCCTTTCCTGTCGCATTAACTCTTCGGTCTTGTTGTAGTATGTTTCTGAATGATTTTTTCCTTATTTTCAGTCATAGAACCTGTATTTGCTTCTGACACTGTCGAGATGAAGTAAGTATTATTTACACCAACTGGAATCATTCGTAAAATTTCGTTAATACATTGATTTCAAACATATCTAATTCATGTTTTTATCACAGTAACGAACTGTAGGCACGTGAATAATAATTTATGTAAGAATATATATAATAAAAAAAGATCTTACCTGTCCGTTTTGTTCACCATTCCGTTCTATAACTTCCTTCCCGATATTTCTATAAGATGTCGCTAGCTGGTGCATAACATAACGGTGTAGCCCAATTAATATACGAGGACAATGTTCCATTATCCAATGTGCCAAATAAGATGCTGATACTTGAGGCTTCCGATGAAACTGAAAAATGAAAGTATTATAATTCTAACAAAAACTGTTTGCAAGGCATACATTGATTCCTGTATGCAATCTTCCACTCCTACTAGAGTAAAATATATTACTGATATGTAATATGAACTATCTTTCCACTCCAAGATCTCAAATATTCATTGTCTTTTTGCTTGTGTATTATATCACTATTTTCTTAGCAACGCTTTTTCCCTCTTACATATCCATAAACTATCCCAACGAACTAATTTAAAAAAATCAGGATGCTGCCTGATTCTGTTCAGGTTTTTCAGATAACCAAACGCTCTTAGAAGGATCACGATACGTTAACAAACCTCAGCGTGTCTCCTGTACTGCTATAATGCAATTTTAATAAAATAACTTCCTTCAATGCTGGTCACTATCGTCCATCAGTTTACATAAGAGACATGGCAAGAGTTATGATACGAGTCAAGGATAAGAAGAAAAACCTGGATTTGACGAATGCGCTTTTAATATAGAAGTTTAATTTCAACGTCATACAAAAATAAATAATGGTAACGTATTTACGATACTGATCGAATACTAATTAGACTAACTTACCGCTGAATTTACAATAGCTTGTATTGTTTGCGAACTAAGAGGGCAAATCTGAGGTCCTTTCGGGTGATGTTCCATTGCCACATCATACGCTGCCGTTATCAGCTCCTCGAAACTTTCAGCCTTCACTTCTGAGTTGTCGGAATACATCTAAAAGAGAAACAAATCATCAAAATAATCGTTCAATACCAGGAAACTGACTTTTTAATCTTTTTACTCACTTAATACTTACCAGTTACGGTAATTCAAGCTTTGTTAAAATCTCCGTTGCTGGTGCTTTTGCTCAAAACTAATTTTTGGACTAATATCTTGGTGAAAACCTAGTTTTTGACGTTTTCCTGTTCAAATTCATTTTTCTGTCCTTTTTTTTCGTTCGAAACTTATTGTTTAAGTGTACAATTTTTTTTCATTGCTTGACATTAAACTCACAAAAAATAAAGCAACTCAGTCTCTCCTGCCTTAAGCTGTTTCCTACGCCTGAGTTCAGGGCAAGGAAATTGTGAAGAGGAAGATTTTATAACTATGCAGGATGAACTCATGACCCGTCTCCTATTTACTGTCATCCTTCACTGCTTCAGGGTTATTGAAACTCTTGTACTATTTATGGCATTAAGACCTGTCGCTGCCTGATGACCTGACGGCTCGTGCATACGAAAGTATATACTATGTTACCAGAAGCAAGAATAAAAGTTCAGAAGGGAAAAAAAACTGGTGACAAAGATGGATATTGTAATAGAAACAATAAACAAACTGTTGGAAGTGCCTGGCGAAAAAGGAAAAAAAATATAAAAAAGAATTTAACAAACACGGTTTTTAAGCAAAGAAAAATGAACTAAAAAGTAAAAAATAATGAATTTATAAATCGGAAAATAAAAGTATTATGATTTTGTGATAAGGTTAGCAAGAGCACCCACGCTTTTATTTTCCAATTCATAAATTTATTAATTTTTACTTTTTAGTTCATTTTTCTTTGCTTAAAAAGCGTTTTTAAAACTTCTTTTTTAAATTTATTTTATTTATTATTCTTTTCGGGTTATTTCGATGTTCATACTTTTTCTCCAGCTAATATTTTGTGGCCCAAATCCTAAAGCGTTCTGCAACCAGCCACACCCAGCCGCGATGCAGGATAGTATTTATTTTAGGATAAAGAAGTCTGTAATAATAAAATGTTTTTTTTTAAAATATATATATATA